>BQNB010119449.1:0-20812 GCA_026074375.1 Tanacetum coccineum
TATTGACCGTGGTGAAAGCTAAAATCATAGCCATAGTAATATTCCTCCTTTTTTTTGTAACCCTAATTTTTTTTACTGATGAACAGTAACTTTTGGTGAATAGTGATCACTAAATAGTACTTGATGAACAGTACTTCTTTTGGGGGGTTTCTTATGACTGCAGCCGGCGGCGGCAACGGCAAGATAATGAGAAGTGTGGGGTTGTTATGGCGGCTGAAAAGTAACCAAAATTGTACCCAAAAAAAGTAGTTTAGGGTTTTAGCTCTAATACCATATAAAACCTCAAAGGGTATATATTATTGTAATTGTAATTGTGTTTTGTACATGGGATTGTATATGTATTCATACTAATACTATAGCTTACAGACTAAGCAATCTATCATAACCTAATGGGTACATCCCATCTATACAAATGGGTTGGCTCATCTAGTTTGGTCTAACAGTAATTTACACTATTTTTGGTCTATTTTGTTTTGAATAATATGTGGTACAACTGATAGTTCATTTGGATTATTGTAGATTTTGAAGCGACTCAAGGAAGTGCTGAATATGATAGAATGTATGTGAAAGTACCCTCTTGTATCCTAATTCATGGTCCCAATCAAACCGGTAAATCTTCTCAGGTCCATGCTTTCACCAGAGAGGCTAAATTACCATTTTTTGCGCTCCAAGGTAAGGAAATTGAAAAAAATCCACCGATGACCGTAAGCCTATTTTCTGAAGCAAGAGTTAGTTCCCCGTCCATCATCTACATTGAAGGTATAGAAGTTATCACTAGTACGGGAGTATCTCAGGTAAAGAAACCTAACTTAGAAAAATGTTACACTCAATACGTTTGTGATTTATATGTGGTTTTTTGGTGTTACAGATTTTATATGAGATGGAAAGTTGTGAAAAAAATGGAGCTGCGTTTTTTGTAATAGGCATGGCCGACAATGTTAAAACATTGGTAAAAGATATTAAAGATGGGTTCGACTTGCTAGTTCATCTTGGAAAACCAGATATGGTGTCCAAAACTAAAATGGTTGACGCATAAATGAAGGACTATGTTCTCTTGGAAGATAAAGATAAGATATGCAATTACATTACTTCAGGGACATCAGGCATGGTTTAGAAGAACATAAAAGCGATATGTAATGAATGTTTTACGCATGTAATTAAGGATAGAGGTTTATTCTATAAGAGTTGTATTGTATTTATTTTCAGAAGAAACTCTTTATTATTAATCACAATGACTAATATCATCATTTTTTATAGAAACTGCAATATGTGTTTGTTCGTGGGTGACTTTTGAAGATGTAACCAAAACCCTTAAAGACACAAAGTATAGAATATCAATGTTGGAGGAGAAAGATGCTACAGGGAAGGACGATGGCACCATTGTTGGTTAGTAGCAAGCTTGGCAACATATTGGTTTACTGTAAAAGACAAGAGTTCAAACATAACAAAAAAGCTACAAAGTTGATGAGTTCAAATATAACAACATAGTATTGGTTTACTACAAAAAGCTGCAAAGTTGAAGTTTAGAAAAAGGGCGCTTCAATTTTTTCATCCATGATTTCTGTAGCTAGTTAATTGTTTTGGTGATTTTTGAAAAGTTATTTTTGCAATGCTTCTTTTAGGCAAATATTATAACTCTTTGCTCTTTCTATCTTGTGTAGTTGTCAGGTCTCGGATGTTTTCTTTGAATACATGTGAATGGTGACAATGTTGAGCATTTTTCTCATATGAGATCTGATCTTTTTTGCTCATACACAGTGTCATCGTGTATTGCTCTTGTGGTTGCTTCCACTTCCTCATTCGGATAAAATCACGATTTCAATTCCATATCAGCTCATTGGGCATCCTTGTTACGTTTTAGGAATTTAAATATGCTTGTGTTTCTTATTAATTAAGGAACTAATAGACAAATGACAATTCTATTCTATAAAACAAATATAAAGACTGTTGTGAATGGGAGTAGAAGTCACAGAAAGTCCAAGAAGAGGTCTGAGGTTTGAGTCTCACCATGAACCTTCAGGGGCGGAAATAAATAGAAGCAGCAGTGGGGTAAAAATCCCCTAAGGCGAGGTTCGAGGCTTGCAGACTGCCCCATTGGATGTCAATGTAACCTCGAATCACTAACTACTAACTAGCCATTCTAAAAAAAATATAAGGTCCAAGAAGAGATATATATGTTTTTTAACCAGTCATTATTTGTTAGGTTTAGCTTTGCTGCAATGTACTAGTGTTACTCATATAAGTAGTGTATCAATCACTGGATGATGATGGCCTTTGGTTGTAGAGAATAGGAATGATTAAATTAAACATGTATGGATTATGGAAATGGGTTTTAGAAGAGTTTTGGGAAAAAATATTAGGGTTTATGTGTGTGAATTTTGTAAGATGAAAGGATTAATTAGGTGATATTGTGTGTAAAGGGGATTGATATAATCGGCAGGAACAATGATTAGATCTCTGTCACAAGTTAGATGAGGAAAGGATAAAAATCAAAAAGGTTATTGTTGTACCCTTATGAGTCCAGCACGTGATAACAAGCTAATATAACAGTCATTAGGATTTTTGACTAGCAGCGTTTATTTTAAAAAGCCAAATGTTGGGACGATGTTCAGTAGTTTTTCCATAGTAGGGACTAAACATGAAATCTGGCTAAACCACAGGGACTAATGGTGTATTTTATTTTGCATCTATAGAGCCATAAAAAACCAAATAAGTATCAAGCTTTGTTGAAAAGAGCCATAGATCCTGGATTTTCGTACGGGCTTAAAAGAGTATTTGAAAACCAAATAGAGCTCTGTTTGGAAAATAGGGTCTATTCCCACTTTTAGAGCATGGTTTTCTGTTACTGAACATGGCTCTATGTGAAAAATAAAATAAAATTCTGAAAAACAAAAAGCCTAGTATCATCATTCCTTATTTTTCTCTATTCTAAGAAATCCTAACTATCAAAATCTTCATCTTTACTTCTATCTTTAGTCCCACTTTCAACGCGCGACTCATCTTGTTTTTGAGCATTCCTTCAAGCCGAGACATTATATATAGAGGCTGCATATATATAATTGGTATGGATTAGAACAAGTGAAATATCTAATAATTTTGTTACTTATGGGAAAGTAATGATGGTAATAAATGATCAGACTACTTTAGTTATCAGAATTTTAGCTGCAAGGACTGGTGGAATACTGCCAAGAGTGAATTCATCAAGAAGTGTGTTCGTCCTTGGTATTCTTGATCTCACCCTGATACACAAGGACTAGGAAAGCTACCTGGTTTTCGACCCTTGTTTCATAAATTCTCTCCCTTAGACAGTTTCTATCAGCACTTTTGTCTAGGCTGTATTCAACTGTAGCTGCTGTTGGCTCATTAATCAGACACAAACATTGAGGCCTATTAGAGTACCAACATCCTTTGTTGCATGTCGTTGTTTATCATTGAAACTTTTGTTCCAATGTACGCCTCAACAGTCTCTTTTAGGTTCTATAATATCATAGAAGATATTTCTTCAGTAGAAATTTCCTTGTTTATTTCATTGTGTTCGAGCAGCATAATGATTGGCATATCGAAAGACCCTTCTATTACCTTAAAAGGTAATGATTTGATTTCCTCCTGCACTTGACTATCACTGAATCTGTTTCCCACTAATCGCTTAACATCTGAAAACATTAAATAGTAAATGTACTTAAATTAGACAAGTTTTAACAGGCTGTATACTTCATAACGGGTAAACATATGATTTTCTTGTGCTTTTAGTATGCAACTTGCTGATCAAATCAACTTACCATAAACGGTGTTAGTAGGCTTAAAAGATGGTAATACGCATAAGAGTAATGTTGATTAGATAGTTATTGTTGGCGGGTCGACTCATATTCTCAAAGTAAAATGATATGGATGAATTTACTCTTGGCAAGCTAAATTAGCATTGAGTTTCTCTTTTCGTTCTCAAGCTGCAACTTCACTTCAATGTAAGCTCCTTCCAATGAATTTGTGTTGCTCTTTTAATTTGTCGTTACATATGTACCAAAATATAGAAGCAAATTAGCCAAGGCTTTAAGACGATCTACACTCATGTATACACGAATACTTTGTCATAGTTGAGGTTAAAGAGACAACTAATCAAGACAATCTACTTAAACGCATCATATGACAATCAATAGGCAATCCAGAATATCAATCAGATACCTCTCATTCTCCTCAGATGTTTTTGTTGTGGCTGTAGATGTGGTTCTTCCATAGCAAATGAGACTTCTACTCCTATTCACAACAGTCTTTATATTTATTTTATAGAATAGAATTGTCATTTGTCTATTAGTTACTTGCATAATCAAAAACACAAGAACATTTAAATTCACAAAACGTAACAAGAATGCCCAATGAGCTGATGTGGAATTGAAATCATGATTGTATCCGAATGAGGAAGTGGAGGCAACCACAAGAGCAATACACGATGACACTGCGTATGAGCAAAAAAGATCAAATCCCATATGAGAAAAATGCTCAACATTGTCACCATTCACATGTATTCAAAGAAACCATCCGAGACCCGACAACTACACAAGATAGAAAGAGGAAGAGTTATAACATTTTCCTAAAAGAAGCATTGCAAAAATAACTTTTCAAAAATCATGAAAACAATTAACTAGCTACAGAAATCATGGATGAAAAAATTGAAGCGCCCTTTTTCCAAACTTCAACTTTACAGCTTTTTGCAGTAAACCAATATGTTGCCAAGCTTGCTACTAACCAACAATGGTGCCATATTCCTTCCTTGTAGCATCTTTCTCCTCCAACATTGATATTCTATACTTTGTGTCTTTAAGAGTTTTGGTTACATCTTCAAAAGTTAGCCACGAAGAAACACCAATTGCAGTTTCTATAAAAAAAATGATGATATCAGTCATTCATATTAATAATAAAGAGTTTCTTCTGAAAATAAATACAATACAACTCTTATAGAACAAACCTCTTTCCTCAATTACATGCGCACAACATTCATTACATATCGCTTTTATGTTCTTCCAAACCATGCCTGATGTCCCTGAAGCAATGTAATTGCATATCTTATCTCTATCTTCCAAAAGAACATAGTCCTTCATTAATCCTTCAACCATTTTAGTTATGGACATCATATCTCATTTTCAAAGATGAACTAGTATGTCTAACCCATCTTTAATATCTTTTACCAATGTTTTAACATTGTCGGTCGTGCTTACAACAGCAAACGCAGCTCCGTCGTTTTCACAACTTTCCATCTGATATAAAATCTGTAACACCAAAAAACCACATATAAATCCCAAACGTATTGAGTGTAACATTTTTTTAAGTTAGGTTTCTTTACCTGAGATACTCCCGTACTAGTGATAACTTCTATACCTTCAATGTAGATGATGGACGGGGAACTAACTCTTGCTTCAGAAAATAGGCTTACGATCATCGGTGGATTTTTTTCAATTTCCTTACCTTGGAGCAGAGAAGATTTACCGGTTTGATTAGGACCATGAATTAGGATACAAGAGGGTACTTTCACATTCATTCTATCATATTCAGCACTTCCTTGAAGTCGCTTCAAAATCTACAATAATCCAAACGAACTATCAGTTGTAACACATGTTGTTCAAAACAAAATAGACCAAAAATAGTGTAGATTACTGTTAGAACAAACTAGATGAGTCGGCCCAATTGTATAGATGGGCCGTACCCATTAGGTTATGATAGATTGCTTAGTCTGTAAGCTATAGTATTAGTATAAATACATATACAATCCCATGTACAAAACACAATTACAATTACAATAATATATACCCTTTGAGTTCAAAGTACTATTCATCGAGTACTATTCACCAAAACTTGCTGTTCATCAGTAAAAAAAATTAAGGTTACGAAAAAAAAGGAGGAATATTACTATGGCTATGATTTCAGCTTTCACCACGGTCGATAAAACGGCTCACAACTCTCGTAAGTTCTGTCTTCTTTAAAGAAGAGAAGAGTTTTACAAATATTAAAAGCAACTCAACTGGGACCTTGACGTGTTCAGGGGCATCTTTTGAGGTTAATAGAGGATCAAAAACTTGATTCAATTTTGCCATGTAATGTTCAGGGGCATTTTGAATAACTTTCCAGAGCTTGACTCTATACACCTCAACACCTAGCCACAAATTAATCACCTCATTCAGCAAGGCAGGTTGTTCATTTTTACCTATCAATCCTACAAAAGAATGAACATCAGTAACATATAAATCAAATAATTAATCAAGATAAGGACTTAATAAACTAATACCAGTTTGGGTCTCCAATTCAGATTTAGTTTCTGATTCAACCTTGTAGGTTATCAGCCCCTTAACGCCATACTCACACTACGGTCACACCAATCAAAACAACAAGTTTAGTTTCAATGCTTTATATTAATAAGAGAAACTGACACAACTTACAACTAGCTACTAGATATTCTATTGATACTAGAATCCTAAACAACCAAACGTGCACCACAATTCCTACTAAACAGGAAAGACTAATACTATTCACATGTAAAGCATGTAGAGAAGTGCTTTGTCTTCCATAATATTCGGTCATACCAATGACTAATTCATCCCATGTTCTTTTACCCTTTATTTTATTCAAATACTCAAATACAAACTAACAAATACCCGACTCGTAAACCGACCCATCAAGATTAAACCCAACATTTACCTAGGTTATAAATTTGTTCATTTCTTAAAATATAAATTTTGGTTAGTAGTTAGTTAGTTACTTTTAGAAGCTGTCACCAGGAATCGCCACCGAAAATTAGGTTTAATGTTAGGTTTAATCTTGATGGGTCGGTTTGCGAGTCGGGTATTTGTTAGTTGGTATTTCAGTCTTTGAATAAAATAAAGGGTAAAAGATCAGGGGATGAATTAGTCATTGGTATGACCGAGTATTATGGAAGACCAAGCACTTCTCCACATGCTTTACGTGTGAATAGTAATAGTCTTTCCTGTTTTGTAGGAATAGTAGTGCACGTTTGTTTGTTTAGGATTCTAGTATCAATAGAATATCTAGTAGCTAGTTATAAGTGGTGTCAGTTTCCCTTATAAATATAAAGCATTGAAACCAAACTTGTTGTTTTGATTGGTGTGACTGTAGTATGAGTATGGCGTTAAGGGGCTAATAACCTACAAGGTTGAATTGGACACTAAATTTGAAATGGAGACCCAAACTGGTAATAGTTTATCAAGTCCTTATTTTGATTAATTATTTGATTTATATGTTATTGATGTTCATTCTTTTATAGGATTGATAGGTAAAAATAAACATCATGCCTTGCTGAATGAGGTGATTAATTTGGGGCTAAGTGTTGAGGTGTATAGAGTCAAGCTCTGGAAAGATATTCAAAATGCCCCTGAACATTACATGGCAAAACTGAATCAAGTTTTGGATCCTTTATTAACCTCAAAAGATGCCCCTGAATAAGTGAAGGTACCAGTTTAGTTGCTTTTAATATTTTCAAAACTCTTCTCTTCTTCAAAGAAGACAGAACCTAAGAATGTTTCCCTTGATTAGCTAATTGGTATGGATACTGCTATATCTCAAATGAGAAAGGTAATACGATTTTCTTAACATAATTTTATAAGGTTTGATGTATAATTGCATGTTAAGTTTTTATTCAATGATTTATAGTTTACTATGGCTACATCTATATGCAGACACTACTTACATATTTGCCTCACTATTTATGGGTCAATTTGTAGGTTCTTGTATGATATGGGTCAATTTAGATTCTTATGGTGTGATAACTTTTCTTCAAGTTCAGGGACTCAAATTGTATTTTTTGTAACAGTACAAGGACTAGTAGTGTCTTTTATGTGTTAGTTTTGGAGTACTTTTGGTATGTCAGTAGTATCATGACTCAAGATCCCAAACTGAAGTAGAGTATTCTTTGGTCATATTTGGTAAGGACATTTAACTATAGAGAGTTTCTCTCAAATTATTGATTCCAAAAAGATGAGAGGAATTTTAATTCAGATTCCAGCAATTCATCAAGCCCTAATTAAGCAATTAGAGGTAACAAATACTACTTGATAACAATTAAACAAATGATAGAAAACTTTTTATATAGTGATATCAGAGTACGTTTCCCTTGACAATTAAACAAATGATAGAAAACGTACAAGTACGTAATCAATTGTATTTTCATCAAGTAGTATTTTTATATGTGTGTTATAAAACGTACTCTGATAGTATTCCTCTTTAATTATCAGAGTCACCACAATAACAGATAATTTTATATAAAACGTACTTGACGTCAAGTATGTTTCCCTTCTCCGTTAATCATCGGTCCACATCTCCAGCTTCCATTAAAAATACTACTTGATGACAATTCAAACAGTTATAAGCAAATGAGAGTACCTTCCTTTTGAATTCAGTGACATAGAGAATGTTAATGGTGCCAATATGTTCCTTTATGGCTAATATCTGAAATTCAAAAATATATTTAAGTGACCAAATGAGTAAACTCAATATCAAATACAAACCAGAAACATAAGAAGCCTTATTTTCTAATTACCATAATGCCAATCTTATAAACCATCAAAATTTGAATTTCTCAAATGTTGTTGGTAACATGTTCAAAGTTGAATTTCCATGAGAATTAGCATCCTAATGCATCAGACAAATAAATAACATTCACCACATGTCTACATAGTTAAATTTTAATTTATTTAGTCAATTCATAAAAATCATGTAAGAAATTAAATTCCATCAAAGTCAATGATAAGTTCCAAGATTATGGACTACAAAAGTAGCCAAAGCAATTTCCAAAATCTAAGATCCAAAAAACCATGGAACACCAAACATGAGATTCCATATTTAGATACAATTTATAATACAAATGAGAGTTACCTCAATATGCCATGGGAACGTACACTTGAAGGATTCATAACTTGCAAACAAAAACCCAGATTGATTACGCATTATAAAATACGCGTAACTTTTCATAATAACCATATATGGGACATAGAAAACCTAACTTCTATTTTAATTCAATTAGCTATTTAACAAGAATAGTTTGAAAAATTGACATACTGATAATTAGGGGTGAGGGAATGACTCACCGTAGCAAAAAATGACAATTAGGGAGCAGCGGTAGCGATGATAGGGTGGCAGAGTCAAAGCTACCGAAGAATGTGGGTGTAAGATTTTAAAAAAATGGGTAAAAGATTTTCTCGGAGGGCGAGCCTTTTGACTAAGATACATTCGACATCATCGGGTATCTTGGGACAGTTTACGACCCTTTCTCTGTGAGTGTAAGATCTGATGTTGAAAATATATTGAAAAAGATAAAAGGGGAAAAAAGAAACTGCACAAAATTAACATATATTAGTTCCTGGTAGAGGTGTAAAAAAAACCTCTTCATGAACCGAACCGGGAAATAAAGCGAAATCGGTTTTTTTAAACTGATTTTTAACCGGTTTTCCTTAGACCTAACCGGTGTTTTTGTAACCGATTTAACAAAAATTGACTGGTTAAACCAGGTTTTTAACCGAACTGGTTACATAAAAACGGGTTAAACCGCTTGACTAACCTAACCGGTTAAACATTTTCAATATGAAAAACTTACGCCTAGTATCCTAATAGACCATATTTTAACAGCTTACGCCTAGTAAATATCTTATAAGGATCTACACTAATCTTAGCACTACCAAAATGCGGGGATTAATCAACCGGCAACTAGATTATCCAAGTAAATGACAATTAAACAAGAAAACATGCATCAAGACAATAATAGTGTAAAAAAACAAAAAAAAAAAAAAAAAAACACTTTCATGAACCGAACTGGGAAATAAACCGTAGATTGGTTTTTTTTTAGTTGATTTTTAAACCGGTGTTTCTCCCTCAGACCATACCGATGTTTTTGTAACCGCTTAACAAAAATTGAACTGTTAAAAAATACCGTTTTTTAACACGAACTGTTAACATAAAAACGGGTTACACCGCTTGACGAAACCTAACCGGTAAACATTTTCATATGAAAAACTTACGGCCTAGTATCCTAATAGACCATATTTCAATAAGCTTACGCCTAGTGACATATTTTATAAGGAACTGACTAATCTTATTTCACTACCTAAACGCAAGGAATAATCAACTGTGCAGACTAGAATTATCCAAAGTAAATGACATTAAACAAGAAAACCTTCGTCAGACAATCATCAAGTTCATAACTAATTGCAAGTCACTAAATTACTTAAGCCACCCATGCTAAAGATTGCACAAAAATAATTAAGAGAGACCTATATTATTGAACATTATAAAATCTTTCAAACTTATTGATGAATGAATAATAAAAATAGGTAAAAGCAATTCCTTCTTGGAATGATGGTGAATTGAACCGTGAAAAACGACTCTTAGAGATGCCCTATCGTCATCTTTCTTGAAAACTTCTTCCTGTCTTCTAATGAATCTCCAAAACACAACAATAGGGCGTGTATTTATAGTTCATACCCCTATGGCGAATCCATAAGTGATGAGCTACGCATAGTTTCTTCAATTACAACGTATCCTTCCTTTGTTAAACAACATCTACAATGTAGCCTAAGGGGAGAAGCTACACCGTAGTTTCTTCTAATGTAAAATTCTTCAAACAACTACGGCGTAGCCCCAACTGGTCAACTACGTTGTAGTTACTATTGATCGAGGATTACTTGGGTTGGGTTGACTATAGGCTATGACCTAGTGCCTTCGATTCAACTATGCCATAGTTTTCACCTGGAATATCTCCTTTGGGCATTTTACATCATGGACCTTCCATTTGTGCGTCTATCTGCTCTAAAGCATCATATTTTCCTAAAAGCGAATTACAAAACAATTAAGTTCACATTCGATAGAAATATAACAACTAGTAGGCATATATGTATAGAATTTAACATTAAACAGTTTAGACTATTTGATGTTATCAGCAACTAAATGAGGGTTTAAATGTCAGAAAATGGGGGATTGTCGACATTAAATAAGTCTATAGGATAGTTGGGAACATAGTGACTATAAACTAGATACCTAATTTCCGTGAACAACAGGATTGAGATCATAGGAATTATAGTTTAGGTTTCGACTACAAATTGGACGTTAAAGTGTATATTATATCACAAAAAAAAAAACGAGTAATAGATCATTGACTAGGAAATGGGCATCATAACATTAGTAAGAGAAATAACTAAATTACATGTTTTTCTTCTCTTGAAAAGTAAACCAATTTATTGCTTTATGTGTCTTTCCTTTCATTTACGTGTTATTTACCAACATTAAAAACAGGTGACAGAATAAAACTCATATTTTTAGACCGCGCCATTTAGCTCATAGTGAACTACCGTCGGATATACCAATCTTAAACTATACACGACCGAGTACTCTACCCGTTATTGTAGTTTGTAGATCATAGGTATACGCGTAATTATAAATTCAAAACGACATCTAAGGTAGTTTTTTGGCCAGTGAATCAAAAGTTTCTTAATTTGTGGTTTTGTTACGGTTGTTTGAAATAAACTGCTATGCTAAAAAATGGGTTTTGATGGAGTTCGTTTCTGACTAAGAAATAGTTGTCTAATATATCAACCGAAGATTTCTATCCTCCTAAAGTTTAGCAAGTTGTTATTGTAGTTAAGGCAATTACACCATTAAATAAATATAGTAGTGTTGATTCAGTGTATCCAACCATTCAACTAAAATGTGCCATTTTAAGGTGGAATTACCGTAGTCGATCAAAAGTTTAGTTTTGATGTAGCAAACAAAATTGCCCTAGCTTAAATGCCACCACTGTTTGTTCATGATATGATCTATGGCATAGTGATCCTTGTCATCCGATTCATTAAACCCATTATTCTGTTGTAATATAGGCTAATCCAAGAATATGTAAAGCTGGGTTGCCCGGAAGATGTTCTATAGAGGAGGATGGATGAAATCGATATAAAGTACACTATATAGATACTTGAAGAGTTACAATGTTAGGAATTATTGTCCATATTAGAGAAGTTACCTCCAGAAGGTTTTCACACATTGGTGTAAGTTACGTAAGTCTGGACTAATAAATGTCAAGGGTTTGAACTTATGGTTGGTTTAGTTGGACTACTACGTTGAAGTAGCAAGAAATGTGCGGAATACATAAATAATAGGAAGTGAAAGTATATGATGTCGATATTAGACCGCATTCATATTTGGATCTATTGGTAGAACCTCTGCCAATGATGAAAAAGTCGTAGTCAAGACGTGCACTTCCTAGAAACAGCCTAGCAATGCCATTCATTGTCGACGCAAGGATGCTTTGTTTACAATTCTTGCGCTTCTTAACAAGCAACTTACAATTCATTGTTGTACTTGAAAATGAAAGTTACCTCTAAACGGTGCTCAGTAGCTTTTGTGCTTTACGTTATCTTAGAATCCGTTGTATTACCTTTTGTATTGTATGGACTAAATTTAAATTCCTAATTGGTAATATATCCAAAAAATCAACAAATGGGGGGTTCTAAAAAGCGATGCGAGGTCTTTAGTATATTGTTGGTATAATGGATTTGTGGATATGTGTTTGTGTTTGATTAACCTTCATGGTAAGTCTCATATATAATTATAGGTCCCGATTTTATGTGAACTTCTATTTCTTACTAGAAGTATACCCGTGCATGGCGGCGGAAATCAACCTAGTTTCCGGTGGTGATTCCCGGTGACAGCTTCTAAAAGTAACTAACTAACTACTAACCGAAATTTATATTTTAAGAAATGAAAAAAATTTCATGATCATAGGAATAAAAAAATTTTAGCTTATTTGTTAGTAAACAATACCTTGTTTTCAATTAATAAAGGTCAAATTTGTGAAAGGGGTCATATAAAAAGGATTGGATCCGTAACTAAAATACAGCCACAAAAGAAAAAAACTTAAAAAATTATTTATATCATGTTTGTAATAACTTTAAGCCATATTTAAGTGGCAGTTTTGATGCATAAAATGACAATATTTAATTTTTGTCATGTAACCACTAATTTTCAACAATTATGGAGACTAAATGGAAGAGATTAATGGTCTCATAACTTTCCATTGATAGTAGTTATTAGGTAAGTCCCCTATAAATAGGTGCTCACAATTACATAGAAAAACGGGAATCATTGCTGAAAACTAGGTTGCTATCATGAATTTTTAGAATTTTTAGGTTCTTACCAATTAGGAATTTAAATTTAGTCCATACAATACAAAAGGCAATACAATGGATTCTAAGATAACATAAAACACAATTTGTGGCTAAGTGTTGAGGTGTATAGAGTCAAGCTCTGGAAAGATATTCAAAATGCCCATGAACATTACATGGCAAAACTGAATCATGTGTTGGATCCTCTATTAACCTCAAAAGATGCCCCTGAACACATCAAGGTCCCAAAAAAAAACTGGTATATGATGATTTTGGTTTGTAACCAAACAAGCTCTGATGCCAAATGTTCGCCCCAACCGTATGGATCTATGGTTTTAAACTTAGTCACGATATACCAAAAATATGAAATAAACTTAGTTTCTATTAATCTGTCATCAAGTATGATTGTTTACATATCTTGTTTTATTTATACAAAACGAAGAGGTACGAATGAAAGGGTGTGATGGTTCGAATGAACCAACAGGCGTGTCCTTTCCTTTGTAACTGCCAAATAACTGTTTTTAACTAACTTATAACTACTTTCATAACTGCTTTTATCTTCCAGCAGATTGGGATTAACCCAACATTCTCCTCCTTAATCACAATCGCTTTGTCGTAGATCTTTAAGTCCAATAAGTTGTCTCATTGTTAGAAACTTGATTTTCGGTAGTGCTTTTGTGAGTATGTCAGCCTTTTGATATTCTCCACTTACGAATTCAACTTGTATGTCTTCTCTTTCAACGCATTCTCTTATGAAGTGGTATTTTGTATCAATGTGTTTACTTCTTCCATGAAATACGGGGTTCTTCATCAGTGCTATAGCAGATTTGTTATCAACCATTATTGTAACCTTTTCTTCCTTTGAGTGTGTAAGCTTGCTTAGTAGTCTCTTTAACCATAATGCTTGTGTTGCTGCTGCTGTTGCTGCGATGAATTCAGATTCACATGATGATAGTGCTACGGTGGCTTGTTTTTGTGTACTCCAGCTGATTGGTGATTCACCATAGTAAAATATTATTCCAGTAGTTCCTTTTCCTTCTTGAGTATTGACTCCGTAACTACTGTCGCTAAATCCATGTATCTTGTCTCCTCCATTATGCTTGTAGGTGATTCCATAATCCTTTGTTCCTTTTACATAGCGTAGTACTTGCTTTATAGCCTTCATATGTTGCTCCTTTGGTTCTTGCATGAAACGACTAAGTAATCCAACAGAATAACTTAAGTCGGGTCTTGTGTGAAGCAGATATCTTAAGCATCCAATTAAACTTCGATATTCAGTTGAGTTGACCAAAGTTCCTTCAGTGTTCTTTGTTAGTCTTGTTCCCGGATCCATTGGTATTAGTGTCTCGTTGCAGTCTATCATTCCAGCTTCTTTTAGGATCTTGTTCGCATAGGCGGTTTGCTTTATTGATATGTCACCACTAGTTTGTGTGACTTCTATTCCTAGATAGTAAGCTAATAATCCTAGGTCACTCATTTTGAATTTTTCTTCCATTTGAGCTTTGAATTTGTCGATCTCCTTCTTAGGCGTACCAGTGATGATTAGATCATCTACATAAACTCCTATTAGTAATGTTGAGTCTCTTGATGTCTTTGTGTAGATGGCTTGTTCTAGTGCGCATTTCTTGAAATCTAATGACTTCAAGGTATTGTCTAACCTATGTACATGCATCGTTGTGGGGTGGCTTTGTCTTAGTCCGTATAGAGCTTTTATAAGTCTATAGACTTTTCCATTATCTTCTCTCTTTATAAATCCTTCGGGTTGTGTAACGTACACTTCTTCTTTTAAGTCTCCATGTAGAAATGCAGATTTTACGTCGAGGTGATGTACTTCCCATTTATTGTTAGCAGCTATGGCGAGCAACAATCGGACAGTCTCCATCCTTGCTACAGGTGCGAATACTTCTTCAAAGTCTATGCCATGCTCTTGTATGTAGCCTTTTGCTACTAATCTTGCTTTATGCTTGATTATATTTCCATTAGCATCTTTCTTGGTCTTGAATACCCATTTTAAACCAATTGCTTTATGTCCTTTGGGTAGAGTGGTTAATTCCCATGTATTATTTCTATTGATGGAATCTAACTCGACTTTCATTGCTTCAATCCATTTTTGATCGCTTGATGCTTCTTTGTAGTTCTTGGGTTCGTCTTCAGCCAATAATAATTCCTCGGTGTTCTCGTATAAGTCGTTTAATGTTCTAAAGCCTCTCAACGGTGTATGATCAAAGTGTGAATGTGAATTTGTGGTTGAGTTTGAACCACTATCACTTTGATAGATTGATTGTGTTGAGGCATTGGGTGTGAATTGAAGATTTACTTGTGATGAACTTGTTGATGGTGTGTGAGGTGTTTGAGAACGTGAGGGAGAGCCTGTTGTTGGTGATGCATATCCATCATCATCATTGTTAGGAAATTCATTGTCTTCTTCACTTGGTTGAGTTCCTTGATCATGATGTTCACTTGTGACTTCAAGATTTTCTATTTTGAAGTCAGTCCATTCGGGTTCGTCGTTAATGTGCTCACTCATGTATTCCTTCCAATCCCATGTTTCGTTCTCCTTAAACTTCACATCTCTAAAAACACATATCTTTTATGTCATTGGATCAAATAATCGATAAGCTTTTGATCCTTGTTCATTTCCTAAGTATACCATTCTACTACTTCTATCATCCAATTTCGTCAAACGTTGTGATGGTACCTTTGCATATGCTATGCAGCCGAAAACTCTCAGATTTTCTAAGTTTGGCTTTCTTCGTTTGATTGCTTCATATGGAGTAATGTCTTCTAATGCTTTTGTAGGAACACTATTTAAGATGTATATGGCGTGTCTAACAGCTTCAGCCCAAAAGTTTTGTGGCATGTTTGTTGCTTTCATCATACATCTTGTTGTAGACATAATTGTCCTGTTTCTTCTTTCAACTACTCCATTTTGTTGTGGTGAGTAAGGTGCGGTAAGTTGTCGTGCTATACCATTCTCTTTACAATATTGAGTGAATTCATTTGATGTGAATTCTCCTCCTCGATCCATTCTTAACATCTTTAATGTTGTCCTTAACTCATTTTCTATTGTCTTTTTGTATTCTTTGAAAGTATCAAACGCTTGATCTTTTGTATTTAAGAAATACACCCACATACATCTTGAGTAATCATCTACTAATAAGAATATGTATTTCTTTCCAGAAGGTGTTGGTGGTGAGATTGGTCCACATAAATCTCCATAAACCAAATCTAAAGGTGAAGTTGATCTAGCTTTTGCCTTTTTTGGAAATGGTGCTCTACTATATTTTCCAATTAAACAAACATCACAGATTTGTGTTGCATGTTTAATGGCACGTATTCCATAAACTAAATCCCTTTGATCCATTGATTTTAGTGACTCAAAGTTGAGATGTCCTAGTCTTGCGTGCCATAACCATTTATTGTCTTTTAAATTTTCTAGCAGGCAGACAGGTGTACCTATCCTTAAATTTGCCTTTAATAGTCGGTTTCTTTGTCGTGTAACTTTAATGAAGATTTTGTTATCCATGTCATAAAGTTGTAATTCGTCGTCTTCCATTACTACTTTACAACTAATTTCAGTAAATTATCCAAGGCTCAGTAAGTTGCTCTTCAAGCTAGGAATGTAATATACGTGTGATATAATTCTTTGCTTCTTGTCATCACATTCTATTAAAATTAAACCTTTTCCTTTGATTTGTATGTATGAACCATCTCCAAATTTTACTTTTCCACCGACCTTCTCATCTAACTCTTTGAAGTGTTCTCTCACTCCAGTCATATGGTTACTAGCTCCATTGTCTAAGAACCATAAACTATCCATATTTGTCTCTTTATACCCTATGTCTTCTTCATGTAGTGAGACCTTTTTGTTCTTTAACTTCTTTTACTTGGTTCCTTTCATTTGAGTCTTCCAATATTGCCATTAATAAGGTTGGTTCTAAATCTTCTTCAACAAGATTAGATTGCTCATTTGCCTTTGTCTTTTGAGGACAGTTGGGTGCTATATGTCCTATCTTCTTACATTGGTAACATTGTAATTTGCTAGTATCATAGCTTGATTTGTTGAAGTTGTTTCTATTAAAGTTCCTATGAGAGGATTCTCCATCTTCCTTCTCTTCCTTATATTTTTCATGGGTTTTTCCTTATGAAAATCTAGGTTTTCCACGTCCGCGTCCTCTAAAATACTTTCCTTTACTTTCGTGTCGTGTGAACATCAATTTCTCCTGACTGTCCACTTGTTTACCTTTATTATACATAATCCTTTCTTCATATGTCTTGAGTCTTCCAATTGCTTCTTCTATTGTCATTTCACATAGATCATAATATTGCTCTATTGAAGCAACTATTTGCAGATACATATCAGGTACAGCATTTAATAGTTTTCTTACTATTGTTTAATCTTCTATTGTGTGCCCTAGACTGGCTGCTTTGTTTACTAGAGTTGTTAGTTTTTGGGTGAAGGCGTCGATTGTCTCGTCTTCCTTCATGTGTAACATCTTTCTTCTCCTATATGTCTAGTTTTTAAGGTGTCCCATATGGCTTTCGCGGTTTTGTGTTTTGTGATTTGAAGAAATTGTTCTTTTGGTAAAGCTTGGTAAAGGAATGCGATAGCAGTCTTATCTTTTTTGTTGTCTGATTGAGTCGTCTCTAGTGGCTCTATCATTTCCCAAAACCATTCACTTCGAGAATGATTTGCATTTGAATTGCACATAAGGAGTAATTTGAGGGTTTTAGCATCGGACATTAGAATTGGGGTGTACTAGTAGTACTTACTTCTTTCTTTGAACTATCTCTACTTTCTTTTGTCATATCTCTAGGATATTGACTAAATCTCCAAATGAAAATATTTTAACACAAAGTGTCAAAAAATTTCTTATACTAGTGAGTTCTTTTGTTTTGTGCCTTACAGGCTATCAATAACTTAACCTTAGAGATTTTATATTCTCGGTTGAATAACCTAAGGTTAATTACTCCTTAAATTATCCCTTAATATAATAAGCAGTGTAATCACTAGGTTACTATATTTATCTACGGGCCTCAAAAAGATACTAACTTAAACTAAAAGGAGTAACTTTTCTAAGCAAAAACCTATATACAATATATATTTGATACTAATATATATTATATAAAAGAAATGAAAACTGGAAGGGTGTAAAATGGTTTTGTTTAAACCTGATGGGTTATTAAAAAAAAACTGTGACCCTTTTTTTTCGATGCTTATAACTGCGCTTCCTTTTCTCCTTTTGGGAGCGATGCGTCTCTGTCTTTGAGGCTTCTGGGTCTTCTTCTTCTTCCTTTCTTTGTGGTGGTTAATCCGCCGATTATATGGCCAGTTTAACCGTCCTTGTTGTCCACTATTATGTTTTGAACCACTGGATTCCCTTGATTTTGTTGTGCGAAATTAGGGTTTCGTAAAAATTAGGGATCTTAACACTCGTCTAAAGTTTGGGCATTTGTGGATAACCTGAATCAATTAATGATTAGATTGAGGGTGCGATTCTTGTTTCTTCAAAAATCAAGTGTGTTCGTTCCCTTTTTTGATGATTAGATTTTGCCCCTTGATGATGACTTATGTTATCCTTTTGATGTGGTTTTTCTGTTTTGAATCTGTTTTCGGATTTGATGTTCTTAAATAAGAACTGGAACTTTTGCAAATGTGAAACCCTTTTTTGTTGCCAGTTGATTTAAACACGGGAGTGATTAATCCCTGGGTGATAGGAAAGTTGGATTCCTTTTTTATTCGAGTGTTTGATAAAACACGCGAGTATGATTTCTGATTGTTGTGTTCAATCGGATTTGCAAAGTTTTTTTGCCGAAAACGAAATGATTTTTATTGATTAAAAAAACAGGAACAAAAAAACTGGTATATGATGATTTTGATTTGTAACCAAACAAGCTCTGATGCCAAATGTTCGCCCCAACCGTATGGATCTATGGTTTTAAACTTAGTCACGATATACCATAAATATGAAATAAACTTAGTTTCTATTAATTTGTCATCAAGTATGACTCTTTACATATCTTGTTTTATTTATACAAAACGAAGAGGTACGAATGAAAGGGTGTGATGGTTTGAATGAACCAACAGGCATGCCCCTTCCTTTGTAACTGCCAAATAACTATTTTTAACTAACTTATAACTACTTTCATAACTGCTTTTATCTTCCAGCAGATTGGGATTAACCCAACAAGAAACTCTCTATAGTTAAATATCATTACCAAATATGACCAAAGAATACTCTACTTCAGTTTAGGTTCTTGAATCTTGATACTACTAACATATCAAAAGTACTCCAAAACTAACACATAAAAGACACTACCCTGTACTATTACAGAAAATACAATTTGAGTCCCTAAACTTGAAGACAAGTTATCACACCATAATAATCTAAATTAACCCATATCATGCAAGAACATGGAAATTGACCCATAACTAGTGAGGCAAATATGTAGGGAGTTTCTGCATATAAATGTAGCCATAGTAAACTATAAATCATTGAATAAAAACTTAACATGCAATTATACATGGAATCTTATAAAATTCTGTTAAGAAAATCATATTACCTTTCTCATTCGAGCAGTATCCATACCAATTAGCTGATCAAGGGAAACATTCTTAGGTTCTGTCTTCTTTGAAGAAGAGAAGAGTTTTGCAAATATTAAAAGCAACTGAACTAGGACCTTGACCTGTTCAGGGAAATCTTTTGAGGTTAATAGAGGATCAAAAACTTGATTCAGTTTTGCCATGTAATGCTCAGGGGCATTTTGAATATCTTTCGAGAGCTTGACTCTATACACCTCAACACTTAGCGACAAATTAATCACCTCATTCAGCAAGGCAGGTTGTTCATTTTTACCTATCAATCCTACAAAAGAATGAACATCAGTAACATATAAATTAAATAATTAACCAAAATGAGGATTTAATAAACAAATACCAGTTTGGGTCTCCGTTTCAGATTTAGTGTCTGATTCAACCATGTAGGTTATCAGCCCTTTAACGCCATACTCACACTACAGTCACACCAATCATAGGTTGCTACCATTTGTTTGAGTCACTAACTAGTCAACACTGCACGTAAAAGGAGTCTCGTGATTCTAGAAGGAAGTATTCTGATTTGAATAGTTGGGCTAAGATCAATCATTGAGGTCAAGGATTGTTTGAAACGGAGAGTATTGATATGGGTCAACTTAGATTCTTATGGTAGGATTAGTTGTCATCAAGGTCAGGGACTCAATTGTATTTTCTATAACAGTACAGGGACTGATAGTGTCTATTGTGTGCTAGTTTTGTTATGTTAGTACTTAGGGGGTGTTTGTTTCGGCTTATATGTGGGCTTATGAGCTTATTTGATTTCAGCTTATATTTTATAAGCTTCAATTTTCTGGCTTATTTTGACACTTGTGGGCTTAGATAAGTTTATTACCATATGATAAACTTATATAAGCCTACAAGTATCAAAATAAGCCAGAAATATAAGCTCATAAGCTCACATATAAGCTGAAACAAACACACCCTTAGTAGTATCAGTTTTGTAGAGGGAAAGATCCCAAACTAATGTATATTTGAATCTTTGATATTATCTTCTATCTTCTCACAACATTATTTTATTGTGCAATCTATTGATTGTGGATTACCATATAGTAATAACATGTTTTCAGAAACC
>BQNB010119450.1:0-20812 GCA_026074375.1 Tanacetum coccineum
TAAAAAAACTTGCAAAATGTGGAGGTTATGTTTGTTAACATAGGTAGCTCGATGTAAATTTAAAAAAAACTACAATATAAAGTTAACAAAACATATTAAAATATATATATATATATTCTTATGCCTAATTAGCAGGCTTTGTGTGTCTAATGTTTTGATTGGTGAATTTAAAAAAAATGATTGATGAAAATTTGGAGAAAGAAAAAATATAATACAAATGTACAAGTGATTTATGCATTAGACGTGTTGTTAGCCATAAATTGTAGGCATAAATAGCATTACTGGAAAGAAAAAAAAAACCAAACACGATCGGCATCTTTTTTAACCCTTCGTACACTCAACCCTGCTTCCACCAATTAGAGACGCCTATCTATATGAGCAAGAAAAAAGGCCAATTGGACTTTGATCATACCTTTGTTAGTGTTATTTTTATACTTCATTGATTATAAACTTAGGTCAACATTAAACATGTATGGTATTATTTTTTTAAATCTTTTTACACTTTTATTTTGATTGGGCTGTTTAAACAGGTATGTTTTTGTTTTGATTATTGTCCGCGTATATACCGGACGGGCCCCATATCCGAACGGGTCGGATGGGTCCGGACGGGCGCACTACATCAACCCAAAAGAAGACAGAACGCTAGACTCGATAAAGAGGGACACCTCTTTAAACCATTGGACAATAACAAACACTTATGCAACATCACTGTCCCGGGAATTAATGAGCGATGTCTCCAAAGAGTACCGACACCCAAAGCAAGGGCTAGGCATAGGTCGTCTCCTTCATTCCCAAGGTGTCAGGAACAGTATTTCTAAACAGTGCTTCAAGTAGTATAAATACCCAAGCATTTACTACTTGAAGGGCAGCATTTTTACGGCGCACACATACACATTTATTACTGATAGCCCCTTCGGCTCTTACTTATAGCCCCTTCGGCTCTTACAAAAGTACTTACTTTCACGCCCGAGCTTGGTCCTGGGTCAACACCCGGGGCGAGCTAACGGGTTTTCTGTCTTACTTTCAGATACTTAGGTGGATTACTCGTCTAGAAGCGTAGGAACTCTCCTATTTCCTCTAGAACGGTAAATTACTTAAACAATTGGCGCCATCTGTGGGACTACTGATCTTATCTACCAAAATGGCAAGTCCCCCATAAGAGGTTGAAGATCCGGATGTCAAAGACGACCGAAGAAGGAACTCCCCCCTAACGAAAGAACAAATCGAAAGGGGGTCACATATCTGCCATGAAGTCTATAATCAAGAGCAAACAACAAGCGAAACAAAGCTAAACCCGATATCGCTGAACTTCGAAATGGAAGACCAAGACCCCAAGGGGGACCGCATTGTGAAGGGAAGGGAGATTGATGACGAAGATTTAAGTAAGCCTTTCAAAGAAACTTTAAAGACGCCCTTCACGCGAAGAATAATCGAGTTCTCTGGTCCAGAATATAGCATGCCCACCAACATCGCTTTGTACGACGGGTCCACTGACCCGGCAGACCATTTGAATCGTTTTGTGGGGGCAGCGAACTCGGGGGAATGGCCCATGCCAGTATGGTGCCGAATGTTTCAGCAAACGCTGGACGGGTCAGCCAGGGGGTGGTTCGAGAGCCTTCCCCCCAATAGCATAGACGAATGGTGGAGGCTGAGAGAGGCTTTCACCACTAGGTACTCAACCAGGAAAGCGTGTTACAAAGAACCTCACGAAATCACCAAGATAGTGAGGAAAGCCAATGAAACCCTCACGGCATTCAAGATACTGTGGAGACAGGATTCATCATTGGTGTTCCAGGATGTGGTAGTGAAGATCTCATCGTTCATCAGGACACTGTTAAGTCTCCCGAAATTAGCCAAGCCTTTTTGCTAGTAACTGAGCCCAAGAAGGTCCATGAAAATGATGAAACGTTTAGATGAGTTCGTTAAGGGCATCGGAAGGCATACGCCATATACGAACTGCGTCGGGAGAATCACGGACCATCCATCGTCGACCAGACCTTTTCCGGCAGGGTCACGAGATGTCCACCAACGACTGACTTTTCCAATTGCCAGAAGAGATGACCGAGACAATCGGAACAGCCCAGGAAAAGATTTCCGAAGGGGTGACTATAGGAATTCTTACAAGGCCAGAGACAACGTCAATCCGGGAAGACACAGAGACTATAGAGCTCCGTACCCCCAAAGGGAGCAAACAAACCGACCTGTACCGCACAACGCATTAACACCTTGACGAAGTGCCCTAAAGAAATACTGGCAACGGAAACGCAACTGCAGCTACCACCACCAAGACCTGTGTCTAATCCGTTAAGGACAGGTGACCCGGACAAATATTGCGACTATCACCAGGACAAGGGTCATCACACAAATGACTGCATCCAATTGAGAAAGCAACTAGAAATCGCCTTAGAATCAGGAAAGCTTAATCATTTGATGAAAGATCTAAGGCAGAGGGTGGAAAGGAGACAAAATAGAAACCCTCCGGTGCAGAAGGTAATTAACATGGTCAACGTTCACTCTTCTAAAAAGAAGAATAATACAAAATACCCGGCACCAACGGAGGTCTTGGATGAACACTCCTATCTCTTTTCCACCAATTATGACAGATGATGCGTCGGACGAACCACTGATAATAGAAGCAGAAGTTGAAGGATATCTTGTAAGGCGGGTCTATGTGGACGAAGGGTCATCAGTGGAAGTCATGTTCGAACATTGCTTCGAGAACCTTCCGGAGAAGGTGAAGGCCGGACTCAGAGAAACTAGAACGGATTTGGTGGGTTTCGCAGGGGAAGTATCGAAACCTTTGGGAAAAATCGACTTGGAAGTATGCTTCGGGAACGAAGGGTTGAGCCGGAGGACATCAATGAAATTCATAGTCATCCGCGCACCATCCCCTTACAATGTAATATTGGGGAGACCCGGCCTAAAGATACTACATGCCATCCCCTCAACTATTCATTCAATGATCAAGTTCCCAACCCCAAAGGGAATAGCTACTCTGATCGCTCGAACAATCACAATTGCTGAATGCCGAAAAAGAGAAGAGAAGCAGATGATAGGAGAAGAAGCGCCCCAAGAGGAGGGGGCGCGGATGTTACCGAGCAGATAATTGTCAACCCCAGCTTTCCAGACCAAATGGTCACCATTGGAGGAAGACTCTCCAAGGACTGTAAGGAGCAACTGAAAACGCTCCTGACGGGCAACATGGAGGTGTTCGCTTGGGAACCGGCCGACATGACTGGGGTCCCTCGAAAGGTCATAGAGCATGCTCTCAATGTGAATCCCTCCCTTGATCCAGTATGTCAAAAGAGAAGGACCTTTTCCCCAGAAAAAGGTGGGGCAGTCACCAAGGAAGTAGCCGAGTGGATCAAAGCAGGGATAGTCCTCCAGGATCAATACCCGACATATATCTCCAACCCAGAGGGGGGGGGGGGGGGGGGGGGGGGGGGGGGGGGGGGGGGGGGGGGGGGAGGGGGGGGGGGGGGGGGGGGGGGGGGGGGGGGGGGGGGGGGGGGGGGGGGGGGGGGGGGGGGGGGGGGGGGGGGGGGGGGGGGGGGGGGGGGGGGGGGGGGGGGGGGGGGGGGGGGGAGGGGGGGGGGGGG
Source organism: Tanacetum coccineum (assembly GCA_026074375.1). Lineage (NCBI taxonomy): Eukaryota > Viridiplantae > Streptophyta > Magnoliopsida > Asterales > Asteraceae > Tanacetum > Tanacetum coccineum. The sequence goes on from BQNB010119450.1 coordinate 3,600, forward strand.
GGGGGGGGGGGGGGGGGGGGGGGGGGGGGGGGGGGGGGGGGAGGGGGGGGGGGGGGGGGGGGGGGGGGGGGGGGGGGGGGGGGGGGGGGGGGGGGGGGGGGGGGGGGGGGGGGGGGGGGGGGGGGGGGGGGGGGGGGGGGGGGGGGGGGGGGGGGGGGGGGGGGGGGGGGGGGGGGGGGGGGGGGGGGGGGGGGGGGGGGGGTGGGGGGGGGGGGGGGGGGGGGGTTGATTGTTGGGGGTGGTGATGGGTGTAGGGATTAGTATGATATTAATGATAGATGATGGAAATTTGTGGTTGTTAAATTACCTAACAAGACTGCAAGTCGAGGCGGTCATGGGTTTCACCAGGTACAAAATGCTTCTTAGATGCATACAAAGGATATCATCAAATCCAAATCAAAAGAGGACCGAAGAGAAGACAGCTTTTTACACGGAGCAGGGAACGTATTGTTATACGAAGATGCCATTCGGTCTAAAGAACGCAGGGGCCACCTATCAAAGACTGGTTGACTCGACCTTCCAAAGCCAGATAGGAAGAAACCTAGAGGCATACGTAGATGATATGGTAATCAAAAGTAAGGAAGAGACAAGTCTCCTGGCTGATATAGCAGAGACGTTTGAAGGTTTGAAAACAATAAACATGAAACTAAATCCCAAAAAGTGTTCGTTCGGGGTAGAGGAAGGCAAATTCCTGGGGTACATGGTCACTTCGGAGGGAATCCGAGCAAATCCTAAGAAGACGAAAGCTATATCGGACCTTCAGTCCCCTAAAACATTGAACAGAAAATGCAAAGCCTCAAGGCGGGAGAACTAGCATCTTTTAAATCGTATTCTTGGCCAAATCAGCCTAAAGAAAATAAAATAAAAAAAAAAAAATACGAAAGGGCCTCCTTTTCTTCATACAAACACGCTGAAAAACATAACGAAGGAGAACAAGCACGAATACCGATGGACCGCGGAGGCGGAAGAGGCTTTTCAGCAAATGAAGAGACTGATCATGTCGCTTCCATCGCTGACACCACCTTTCCCGGAAGAAACGTTATACGCATACCTAGCGGTGTCTAGGGAGGCGGTCTCCGCAGTACTCTTGACAGACCGGAATGGAAGGCAATGTCCCGTACAATACGTGAGCAGAACACTAAACGAGGCAGAAAGGAACTACTCCCCGTTGGAAAAATTAGCCCTTTCATTGGTTAACATGACAAGAAGGCTAAGGAGATATTTTGAAGCTCATCCGGTAAAGGTCATCACGGATCAGCCAATCAAAAACATACTCAGTAGGACAGAAGCTTCGGGGAAGCTAGCAAAATATGCAGTAGAGATAGGAACATACAAAATCTCCTTCATGCCGCGGAATGCAGTAAAGGGTCAAGTCCTAGCAGATTTCCTTTCTGACGCCCCAGAGGGAGAAAGGGAAGATGAATATTTCCAGAGTCCGGAGGTCTCTCCGGAGATAGATGACACAGGCGCATGGACCCTTTATACTGACGGGGCGGCCAGTTCAAAAGGCTCAGGAGCCGGTCTTATTTTAATTGGACCTAGTGGAGTGGAATATGCTTATGCCCTCCGGTTAACATTTGCCAGCACAAATAATGAGGCAGAATATGAGGCCCTCCTAGCAGGACTGCGTATAGCACGAATGATGAATGTCCTACGGATAGAGGTTAAAGTAGATTCCAATGCTCAGGTGGTCCAGTCAATCAATTGGGATGTAATGAAGCAACAACGGATTCAATGATCAAATACCTAGCAAAGCTAAAAGTGTCATCTCTGAATTTAAGACCTTCTCCATTGAAAACATACCAAGAAGGAAATAATCAAATCCGATGATTGAGCAGCTAGCTACTGTGTGCCATTCCACAACCTTACCCAAGAGATATTGTCGAGTCCTGAATGAACGGTCAAACGGAGGTCCAAAAGTACAGACTATAATAGAAGAGAGGTGATAACTGGATGACTCCCATCATCCAAATTACTTGAGGAAAGGCATAGTACCCTCGGATAACAACCGAGGCAGCGAGCTCATGCGTGCCAAGATAGGCACCAATAGTACAATGGAAGGCAGGAGTCCTAATCAAAAAGGGGTATTTGTTTCCTACGTTGCGAATGTGTACGGACCTCCTTTCAGGCAAATTAATTCATACGGAAATTCACATGGGCTCTTGCGGGATGCATTGGGTCCTATGAGCGGTAGAAAGGGAAGGCAATGAGACAAGGCTATTATTGGCCCCCATGCATCAGCACTGCAAAAACAGAGATAGAATAAGTGTGACCATGTCAGAATTCACTCACCGATACCCATACTCCAAAAACATTCATGACTTGGTCCATCAAGGCCCCAGGCCTTTCTACATATGGGAATGGACATACTTTGGTCCGTTTTGACTTCCGGCCAAGAGGAGGAAGCTAAGTTTGTAATTGTGGCATTGACTACTTCCACCCAAGTGGTAGAAGCAAGCCACTGGTCAAGATAAACGGGTAAGGAATATGATCCGTTCGTGATGGGACACATCATATGCAGATATGGTCTCCCAAGAATCCCTTGTCACGGACAATGGCGCAACAACTGGTAAAGCGACCCCGTATTCAGAAGGTTGGTGTAAAAGGTTGGATTCAACAGATGATACAGCGGGTAGCCCCACACCACAAGGCTAACGGTTTAGTCGAAAGGAGCAAACCGAAGCCTTATGGAAGGGATCAAACAAGGTTTAGGAAGGGAAAAAGCAGGATGGGTTGACGAATTGCCGAATGTACTATGGGCTCACCGCACTTCAATCAAGCAAAGCAACGGCGAGACCCCCTTTAGCCTAACCTACGGGAGTGAAGCGGTTATTCCGGCAGAAATAGGCATGCCGTCCTACCGGACGTTGATGATTAGGGAGGAATTCAACGAAGAAGAGCAACGCTTGAACCTGGACTTACTACAGGAACGAAGAGAAGCGGCCGCCATACGAGAAGCCAGATACAAGTCAAAAATGGAACAATACTACAACAAAAAGGTACTTCCGGCGAGAAGGGGAGATTTAAGGCCCGGAGAGTTTTGTGTATCGAAGGAATGAGCAAGCAGAGTGGAAGGAATCAAGGGAAGCTGGTCCAAGTGGGAAGGCCCATACAGGGTTACAGAAGCGTTCGAGAATGGCTCTTACAAGTTGCAAACAATGGAGGACAAGATAGTTCCTCGGACTTGGCACGCGATCAACTTACGTAAATGCTATTTGTAGGTTTTAAAATCTTATGAGTTCTGTATTTCCACATGTTATGTTTGACTAATGAATGTGATAGCTCGTACTCCAAATTTCGATGGGGAGGGCAATTTTCCGATGAATGATTGTTATAACCTTCGGATATGAAAACCCACAGACAACTAAGTCACAGGGATCAATAAAGCATTCCGAAGGGCCAAGACCCTCCGGATATGAAAAACCCACAGACAACTAAGTCACAGGGATTAGTAAACCATATCGAAGGGCCTAGCCCCTCCGGATATGGAAGACCCACAGACAACTAAGTCACAGGGATCAATAAACCATTCCGAAGGGCCAAGACCCTCCGGATATGGAAGACCCACAGACAACTAAGTCACAGGGATTACTAAATCATGATCGAAGGGCCTACCCCTCAGGATATAAAAACCCACAGACAACTAAGTCCAGGGACTACTAAAACATATCGAAGGGCCAAGCCCCTCCGGATACTGAAAAAACCACACAGACAACCTAAGTCACAGGGATTATAAACCATATCTAGGGCCTAGCCCCTCCGGATATGGAAGACCCACAGACAACTAAGTCACAGGGATCAATAAACCATTCCGAAGGGCCAAGACCCTCCGGATATGGAAGACCCACAGACAACTAAGTCACAGGGACTACTAAATCATATCGAAGGGCCTAGCCCCTCCGGATATGAAAAACCCACAGACAACTAAGTCACAGGGACTACTAAATCATATCGAAGGGCCTAGCCCCTCCGGATATGAAAAACCCACAGACAACTAAGTCACAGGGATTAGTAAACCAATCCGAAGGGCCTAGCCCCTCCGGATATGGAAGACCCACAGACAACTAAGTCACAGGGACTAATAAATCATATCGAAGGGCCTAGACCCTCCAGATATGATAAACTCACGGACAGCTAAGTCACAGGGACTGATAGTAAATCATGCTAAAGGGTCCAGCCCCTTCGGACATAATCAATCCAAACCGGTCACAGGGATTAACCCAGCCGAACAGGACGGACCTGCAAGTAAGGGTTATCATAATAATGACCATAAGGTTGCCAAAATGCGCATAATAATAAGACACGATAGACAGCACAACAAAACAAGGCATAACAAAAGCATGTAAAACACGACAAAAGAAAGTCTTCAGCAGACCCTCGGCAAAATGGTACAATGTTTGGAAATAGTCAAAAGTACATCTACTTATTACATACATGTCTGCATAAAAAGTCTATTACACATTAGTCCCTTCGGGCACAGACTTGGAACCATCAAGAGCTTGAGGGGGCGGATTAACTCGGGTCGGGGCGTCTGGGGGAGGAGGAGCAGGATACATCTTTAGGAGCTCCTGGACAGTCCGACGAGGAAGACCGGAAATCTTCTCTACAAAAGGATAAGTCTTGGTAAAGAGCTTGTCATACTCGACGGACATGCCCTCGTACGAGTAAGATCAAATCCGTTGACCTCCCTCAATACATCCATGAGATCCTTCTCAGACCGCTTCACAGCTAAACCTTTGGCCCACCCGGCCTGAATGGCTAAATTGAAAGGAATGGACAAGCTCTCCTTATACTCATGGCTATTCAAAAGGCGCTTGACAACTGTAGGAAGGAGCTTCCCAATGGAATCAATTTTTTCTTTTTCAAAGTATCCGAGTCTAGACACAAGCTTCTCATTCTCACACCCTCATCGTTGGACCCCGATCTGAAAAGGACCAAAGCAGAGTCTTTTCAAAGCAAGTTCAGCCTCAACCTTTAATTGGAGAAAACTTGATCAACATTAACAGCCCTCAGCTCATCCCTCTCCCGCTCGGCAGTAGTCAATTTCTCAGCACAACCGGCATGCTCCCCTCGGACCTGCTGATATCTGTTGGATAAAGTATTATACAAGTTAGTCACATGGGTAAAGTCCGTCCGGGTGCTCACAAGTTGGGAGGTCACATCTTCACATCTTTCTTTCAAAACCAGATGGGCATCATAAAGGGCTTCAAACCGGAGGAGGGCATCAGTTTGAGCCATGGCTCCTCGGGCAATACTAAACCAGGCCCTTTCCATGGCGGTACTGTTATCGTAAGCATTCATCTCCTCTCTAACAGCAGGGGGGGCCAGATGTGCCAACAATTCCCTGCACTTCCTCAGGAGTGGTCCACTCAGAGACCTCCGTGATGGTCCATTCAGGAACGTAGATAGAGCCAGGACGAGAGGACTCAGCTCCATCGGCACAATCTCCTAACAAATAAAATCAAGTTAGGAAAATACACAAAGGCATACGCAGGAAAAGAAATCTCGAAGGATATAGCAAACATACCAGCTAGGTTAGAGCGGACCATGGGAACAAGGTCTTGGGCAACTGTCTTTTCAGGGTTCCGGGCAGGAATGGGACTCTCAGTCAGTCTGGTCTCATCCTCTCCGTGTCCTCTCGACTCACCAAAGCTCTCATCGTGTTCTACGGTATGATCAGGATTGGTGTTAGCAGAATCATTATTAGGGACGCTGACATGTTCGTCTTCTTGAGACTCAGCGGTTCCCTCATCAACATCTTTTAGCAGAAAGGAGGGATTGGGTGCAACGGTTCGAAGAGGACTCGCGGAAGAGGCCTCCTCAGTAGAATCCTCCTCCCTCAAGACAGGCTCGAAAACCTTACGCCCTCTTCGGCATCCCGCTTCAGAACCACCCTCACCATCCAACAGCATCTTTTTCTTCAGCTCGTTTTTTAGCAGCCCGCACGGGCTTTCCGTTCCCTGATAGCAACAATTTTGGGATCAGGAATTTCCACTTCCTTCAACCTGGCAGTCTTTTCCGGAAGAGACTGGTTAGCAGGTAAAGGACCAGTGGTATGTGAGGTAATAGCGTCTCGAGCGGAAAGGACGTCACCCTGTTCGATAGTAGCACCATCCAAGAAAGGGAATCGTAGATACTCAGACATTTGGTTGACAAACTGCAAAAAAAAGGAAAGTGGGGGGGGGGGGAAACATTCAAGGAAAAGAAAAGACATACTATTCCAATACCCTCTAGACAAGAAAAAGTGAAAAGGGGCCCGTAATAAATAATTAATGGTCATTTACCATTCACCACCTCGGTATCTTTGAAACTTGGGAAGAAAATATCCAGAAAAACTCCTCCCAAGTTCGGGGTTGGCCCACACCGCGTGGAAAAGAAGTAGCCCGGAGGGTATGGGGGCTAATATCAATGCTCTGATGGTCAATGTCACAAAAAACATCAAGAAAGGCGCGAAGCCATCGGCTCCGGGAGAGGAAGCATGTAGTCAAGAATCGAGGGATGCCGTCCAAAGCCAATGGCCTGAGGAATAGCCTCTTTCGATCTACGAAAGAAAAAAAAAAAAAAAAAAACCTTTATCTTTCCACCCTTGTCATCTAAATAATTATTCAAAACCGGAAAAGGTCTCATTTAAAAATCTTCGCCACCGGATCCCGGACAAAAAACCCTCCACTTCAAAAGTAAACCATCTCCTGTTTGCCGCTCTTAGATAATATACCCTAACAAGTTTCACAATCTCACACCCGAAGGAAACAATGTGAAGACATGTACTAACTTTCCTTCCGACAATATAAATTCAAACATGGGGTCAGCCGAGTCAACCCTATAGGTACTAATATGAGTAGATATGTACAACGTGGAAATGGTCAAGCACACAAGTACAGCCAAAAATAAGTAAAAACGGCCCACTAACTCCAGAAAACTCAAATAAATGTTGTCATAAAATACCTTTGAATCACCTACCTAAACTCCATATAACTCAAAATGTTGTTCATAAAGACCTATTGACAACATAACCGGAATAGACTTAATCCATAGTCCATTTCGGCAGTAAGGTCTACCGGGTGCAAAATGCTGAAAGGGAATGTTATGCTTGAAGGTTCAAAGAAAGCCTTACATCCTTAAAGGAATGGTCAGTCCATAGTGAATGATTAGGAATGGGCATGTTCAGACTTTAACAGGTAGGGACTGTCTTCCCACGTTGTTCATCCTCCATTCGGAACAATTTTCAAAGATCACCCAACCGGAGGGGACAAATTATTCAAAAAATACCAAAAGGAAAGGAGTATAATACCTGAAAGTACGAATAGGTCAGAAAGAAGAGGGAATGTTATCGGCGGTATCAAGATTTAATACAACACATTAAAAAAGGAAAGAAGAGGGAGAGGGAGGGGTGGGGCTATTTATAATATGGCAAAGCATCCGGGCTTTTGCGTCGGTCGGGCAAAAAACACATCCCCCCAACAGCTGGCAAAAAGTCCTAAACCACCGGACCTTAGAACACCATATGCAAGAAGCGTTGCCACGAGTTCGTAAAGTTTCCGACCCAGATGAAAGGGGTCGTAGGGCGAGAGCAAGTAATGAATTTTAAAAAACGCTCACTTATAAAATGGGTTTTGTCCCATATACATCAAGGAAGAGACGTTCACTAAAAAAAAAAATAAGAGAGAGAAAAGAGAAAGAAAGAAGAAAAAACTGAGGGCACAAGTAGGGGACTACAGAAAAGCAGTTGTTCCTGGGCCCTTTCCATTGAGCACTTTTAAGTATCACTCTAATGCACTCTAATAGTTTGTTGCGACAATTATGAGTAATACTTGGGGGGACATTTTCCTCGGTATATTCCGACGGGGGGCCCCATAGCCGAACTGACGGACGGACAGGTTCAGGACGGGCCGCACTACATAACCCAAAGAAGATCAGAACGCTAAGACCTCGATAAAGAGGCCAAAAACCTCTTTAAAAAAAACCTAGGACAATACCAACACTTATGCAACATCACTGTCGCCAGGAATAAGGAGCGATGTCCCATGGAGTACCGTACCGACAGGACCACAAGCAAAGGCTAGGCATAGATCGTCTCCTTCATTTCCGAGGTGTGCGGGAACAGTAATTCTAAACAGTGGCTCAAGTAATATAACATACCCAACATGTTACTACTCGAAGAGGGCAATAATTTCACCAAACACAATTTATTTTACTGATCGCCCTCTTCGGCTCTTACTTTACAACCACAAAATACTACAACAAGCCTCTTCGGCTCTTACTTACACAACTTATCAACATATAAAAGCCCCTTCAGGGTGAAAATATTGTCAGGTTCGGCTCTTACAAAGTACTAGTACTTTTACATAGCCCCGAGCTTGGTCCTTGTCAAACACCCGGGACGAGCCTAAACGGTTTTTTCGTCCGTTCCTGTCTTACTTTCAATTCTTAGTGGGATTACTCTCGAGAAAAAGCGTAAGGAACTAACTCCTATTTCCTCCCTCTAGAACGGTAAAAAATAAAATTTACTTAAACAGGGCCTCCTAAGAGCTAATATTATTAAATGCTATTTTGATTTTTACATGTTTTTTCAAACCCTCAAAGTAAATGGTGTATTTATACACGTCAAACTACATCTAGTGCAACTAGCAATCATTAGATCAAGTCGTGGTGATTGCGTAATGAATTTTGCGAATGTGTTGCTAAGAAAATTGATACAACATATATGCGAACCACGTGGTAATTGGTATAAAGAGAAGCCTACGCAAAGATGATATATCATGCATAAAATCGTGTAAGAAGTTCGTAACAATACCGGTCCAGTCTAAAGTGATCATTAAGAGGAGACTATACATGATGCGCCTTTTATACCTACTCGCTTCTCAAAGTAATAAGAGTAACATTATTTTTTTTTGAATCAAAAGCTTTATTTAAACGACTAGCAAGGTGTTAGCTTAGAATTAGAAATTCAAGATACGTGTTTTTTTTAGCATTCGATCCATTTGTACGTGCTTTACATCTAAACTCATACACAATAATATGAAATTAGAAACAATGTTATCAAAATATCGCCTGTGATGGAGTATCTTTCTCGAAAAGATCTTGTTACGGACATCAAATCCGACCACCATAAAACGATAGAAGATGCTTTCGATCATCGCTTTGAGATTTGGCTGAAGCCTAAGAAGTACCAACAAAGTGTACCTTCTAATAAAGAAGGAAAATCAGTTATTCACATTCACCATAGAACGTTATTTACCGATGCCAACTGTCTAACCAAAATTCATTGGAAAAAAATCATGACAGAAAGAATTCCGCCCCACATGTTACAATAGGGCAACTATCGTAAGTCAATTTCAATACCGCGTCGCTGATATATTCATTCTAGTGGGCAGGCCATCCATTTTTATTTTCCAATAAAGCCCATGATGGTCATCTTTAAGAGCACAGATTTAACCCATCTCGTAGCCGAGTGATAACGGAAAACAATTAGCATCAATCACTTGCCGAATAGACTTAACCGAAAACTCCCATGAAATTTTCAAGCGATCAAAACTTACCTGTGCAACAGCAGTATGAGAGGGTAATCGTGCTAACCAACCTGAGAGATTGTCAGTTGAAATTCTTCACACCACTTCTCGGATTCCGACGAAAGGAGTTAACTAAATGTAATCTAATCAGTTTCGTGTGAATATTTACATTTGATGCCTCTCTCAACGCTGTAAGACGAGGAATACATCTTTCAGAACGCCTTCAGTATGCCATTTGTCTTTCAAAAACTAGTATTGTCTCCATTTTCCGATCTTGATCCGAATATAATCCAATATGTTGACACCTTGAATTCTGTAATTCTTCACTTTCCTGCACAATAGAGGTCCACGTTAGAACGAAAACCCCTTTCTCCATCAGTGATCAAACCCTTCAGGACCAATGAATGACCTTAATCACTCTAGACCATAACAAAAGATTTATGTGCAAAAAATCGCCATACCATTTCTGCACATTCTAGCCTCTATTTAAGCGCATAAAAGACTGAAACCCCCAAACCCCCTCTTTTTTAGCTGTGAGAACCTTGTTCCAATTCACCATGATGGATTTTTTACTTTAGGATCGTGACCTTGAAAAAAATGACTCCGAAGGATTCCAGCAAATGGGGAACACTCGATGGGACTTGTATATATAGACATATGGCAAGATCGGCGTCGATCTACCCGATCTAAGAAGAGTAAATCGAACCACCAATAGATACGTTTTTTAACTTCCGCAATTCGACAAAACGGGACATTGATTTTAAAAAATGACCTCTTTTCAAGTGTGCACTCTAGACATATTATTTCACCAACTTTCGTTCCTAATTAAAGGAAAGGTAGTATTGAGAACAAGGCATCCCAAGTATTAGAAGCGCCTCTTAATTTGTCAGAGTCCACGTGATAATACCCATAATCTTGTTTTGCACAAATTTTCGAAGACTAGAGTCACGATAAAAAAGCATTTTTTCCATTTCACTATGTACAAGGGTGTCATATTAGATCATTTCCATTGCCCAAGAAATATTGCATTCATCGCGATAGAAATTCATAGAATAGAGTGTGATATATTTAGCGTATATGAGCTCAAGCTGTCCTCTCGCTCACAGTATACATGCCCATGTCCACCACAGTTGAAAGTTTATGTACGCTTTCCATTGCAAGGATAAATAAAAAAAGGGGTTGGATAGCAGTATCCACCTTGCTTTAGACCTTAGAGAGCTAGAATTGGAATTCCTCCGTAGGACTCCCATTAGACAGATTGAGCCTTTAGACGAATTAAGGGCAGTGTTTGATCTTCCTCTCTGTTGATACCTAAACAAATTTTTCCAATACATCATCCAAGAAACTCCATCGAACCGAATCGTATGCTCTTTCTCAAAGTCGACTTTGAAAATAAATGGATTGTTTTTTCTCCTACGACACATTGCATAATCTATTAAGGATAAATGTACCGTCAAGGATTTGTCTCTCCATCGGGAAGCCGATTGACCTCATTTACAATATCCCCTAAGAACTCAACAAGACGAAATTTAGTCAAATTATTGGCGATATGCTTATATTATACTACACCAATCAAGCTAATAAGGGCGAAAATCCTTAACCAAGTTGCACATCGGGATTCTTTGGGATCAAGCAAATAAACGTTGTCGATTTACATCCCTTCGGGATCTTCACCCACATTGTGAAAAAAGTACTTAATCGCCTCAAAAACATCGTTTTCAATAGTCGACCAAAAGTGTCGATAAAATCCAAATGTGAAACCATTCTGGACCCGCGTGATTTTGTTGTTCAGCAATCCCACACTGCCATTTGACATCTTCTTTAGAAACCATACACTCAAGGTCTTTCTGCTGATCAGTCGAAAGTGAATTCGGAAAAAGCATATCAATATGAGCATTCTGATCCGGAGGTTTATCAAACCTTGTGCGAAAGTGTGAAGAATTCCTGTTTCACTTAGCGTTTCGGATTATCAGTACCACTGTTCCATTTATCATTTTACCCCGAAATTCAATTGGCTACGTTTCTTGTTATGATGCCATTGAAAAAACTTCGTATTCTCATCTCCTATCTTATAATACCTTGTGATCTTGCATTTTGAGTACTTCCGAAGCTTGGGTTATGTCACTTGCTGTAATTGTACCAGAATTCTCCAATCGGTGGTTAACATCTAGTGTCGATCATGACCTTTATCAACTCAATCATCCAAGTTCCGTTAGTCGCTTCCTTGAAATTAGGAACAGAACTTTGGAATTGTTTCTGTAATCTGCATTCAAGCTCGGATTTCACCTTGAGGAACTTCACTTACACAACAATGTTACGCATAGCATTTGAAACATCCCCAGGAGCATCTTTCCCAAGAATCTGTTAACAAATTTATCAAAACATCAACATCTAACCAAAAGTGAATAATTACGTAAGGAGTCGGGCCATATCAAAAAGTGCTTTACGAAGTATAATTGGGATGATCCGAGAAAATCTATCAGAGTAATTGACTTATATTAGGACTATGTGTTTACAAAATTTTTCTGAAACGAGAACACCTATCCATACTTGCTCATTTTAGAAGCGGATGTGTCGGCACACAAGTATATGCACTTCCACAAGAGGAACATCTTCAAGACCTGCGTTAATAATAAAATTATTATAAATATCGCACCTTATGAGCATGAAATTCGATCCCAAATCTGTCGTTTGTATCTAAATACTTCGTTATATAACAATTGCTCTTCATCACAAACTCACGGCCCATTGGTTCGATACATGTGGGAAAGATAATCCCATTAATAGTGTTTATCTCTAACATCATGTGGCACAATATACACAAACAATAAAGGATATCCATACCCGAATTTATCCACACACCCTTCACGAACAATGACAAAATTAATCCGCACACAGTAACATGTCTGACTGAAACGAATTTGGGTCCCAAATACAAAGAATCCCTCCAGAATATACCTATAGAGTCAATTATGAAGTAATCAAAGTTTACATTCACCCAACAGTGTATCACACATAAGTAAAATCAATAGACTCCATCTTAGTTTCTTGTAACCCTCGAAACTCACTTTATTCTTATTACCCAACTCCTTTATCCTAATCTTTTTTCAGCTTTTGGGCGAGGCACTTACCTTGAACATTTTAAAGACTGAATATTCATCTATTAACCCCGTTACCCTCCTTGTGATTCAATTATTTTGGTAATTTCATTCGCAACACCCATCCATATTATACCATTGTTATACCCACTTACAATTTCCTCATGATCCACTTAAGATAGATCCTCCAGTAGGTGGTATTTCCATAAATCTTGAATTTACTTGTGAACCTGTAGAATTGTTGTTTTAGGCACCGTCACTATTCTGTTATCTTCCGTTCAACCTGATGCACAGTATCATTATCCACCATTTAAAACTGTTTAATCACTTATATTCTGGACTCTGATCACCTTTGACTTTGAACCATTCCTTTTCCACACTAGGAGTAAACCGAGAGAGGCTATTTGAGGCTAGGTTCTCATCATTGACCTCAAGAAATTCATCGATTTAACTTTGTTTTTATTTAAAATTGAGTATAAACCCAAACAAAGGGGACCTCGACTGCCTCTCTTTCATGCCATTCAGAATTCTCAAAATTGGTTTTCAGACCTTCAGTAAAGCACCATTACCCTCTCCATCAATATGTAAACCAAGATCCGGCTGTTCACTGCTGATGAAAGTCCTGTTCAGAATGATCATTCTTCCTCATTCGTCTTCAGAGGAACTCGGGTATCCAAGCGGTATGATTTCTTTTGCTCGATCCAATGCACTTTACCTTTGAAAAACAATTTTAAAGTTTTAACATATGTTGGAACATTTTTCGTGTGATATGAATATCCTCTTTTGGAATAAAAACTCATTCTCTTTCATGGTCATCATACACGCCCAATAGTTCCCCACTTTGTAGAGGGTAACTATCTTTTTAAACGTTTTTACTGACCAAAACTTAAAAGGGATTTCCTTCAACATCCACCCAAGCAATTTTACCTCAGGAGTGAAGTCATGTGACGCTTGACGTAAAACACCGAAAAACCAGTCCCCACGCCTAATTGTCACGAAATAGTTCATTTGGCCTTAGTGTTAACGAATTCAAGTAAAAATCCATAATTCTCCCATATAACGAACTCGCAAGATTATTGTTATAAAAACCTTCGTTATACAAAAACTTCTTAAGGTTTGATAGTGGACCCAAATCTTTTACTCTACCAATCAAGGAATTAGATAAATCCTTGGAATTCAGACAAACTCTTCAGCAAGAACAATGAATGAGAAGGAATCCGTCTCCTTTACCTATAAGTTCCATCGCTCAATACGTTAACAAAAGAGTTTCTAGAATCAAAAGTACCTGCCTCTTTGTTAGGATCATAAAAATGTATTTTACGGACCCTCGTGTTTCTTATGATTAGCAGTCTTTGTATTTGTTCCCAATCTTCTTGGTCCCGATGAACCTCTGCAATATTTGCATTGGATGTTTGCAACGATTCAACCAAATTGTACATAAAAAATTATTAACCAAAATTTTCACATATTGAAACATTTATGAACGCTACGAACCAAACCCAAATCGCTTGCCGTCTTTCATTCTCTTCAAGGAAATAAAAGAGTCAACACGTGTCGCATATTGTTTACAAGAATAGAAACAGTGTCTCCTTGGCTGAGACAGAATCCGGGAAAATTTGAACCAAAATCGATGTTGTATTTAGCAACATCGTCTCACCTCCTTCGATCTAAAGCTCCCATAATTTTTTTTTTTAGATTGAAGGAGAGGTATGTAACAACGATTACAATGACAATCAAAGGACGGTAAAAATTATGGGGATAAATTGGTGGCAATGAATGTTGGAAAACGGAATTGGATCGATTTGGGGAGACTATCTCAGATCTTAATTACTAAAACTAGATGAGACATCCAGACCGAAACACCGCATCGATAGGAGACGTAATCAATCAATGATTAATCTCAATTTTAGGGGTTATAACGGTATTCACAGAGTGTTAAAAGAATCACGTACATTCTTTTTTTTTGAGGTTATGTTTTTAATATAGTTACTTTGTTTTTAACAACAATTTTTCGAGGAGGTTACAAACTAAATAGGGGTGCTACCAAATAACCATTATTACATACAATTTAAAAGAATTTTATAAGAGGGTAATTGGTGTGAAGATCCAGATGCGATAATGAATGAGTTGATCTTTTATACAAAGACTTTATTCACGAAAACGATAGATGAGCGACCGAGATTATCGTGCGATAGGATAGTCGGGCATCGATGCAGATGCTGTTGGCGAAAAGGGTTTTGGGATCGCGATTTCTTGTTGGGTGGGCAGGGATAAAGGTTCCGATCACGCATTGTTTTAATTTTAAGTACATCAAAAAGTCTTAGGAGATTTATTAAGGCAGATTTGATGGAAGGGGTGAAATGGCTTAGTGAAATGGTTTTGAGAAATAAAAGAGATACTTAGACACCGAAACTCTTCTTTTTTCACCATTATTTCAAAGGTAGTGGACTCGATTAATCTCGGGGATTTTAGACTTATAGGCTTAATCAGTTGTTACTATATCTGACAACCCAAAATTTCATGTTTACTTTTATTTAAAAATTTAAACTCATTTACTCTTTAGATATGTGTACTTGCTTTAAATTGATAACCGAAAGATTTTCCGCGTACTTTGAAAAAACAACTTGAAAGTCATTCGACTTTTAGGACTAAGTTTAATTCTAGCATATATTTAGTACATTATATACTAATGAAACATTTATGTGTCCATTCGCATTTTGTTTTATAACTTTTTAAGGCGTCGAGTTATATAAACGTGCTTGACTTATGCATGCATGATTACAAAATTACCGCCAACACTTTCTTCACATTTCATATACTTTACCATAATACATCTTTTTTCTATACTTCTCAAAACTACACAAAACCCTCTAGCATTCTAGAAATCGGCATGTATTAGTGGTAATATAACAAATAGGTTTTCATGGTATTAAACACCATACTTCTATTTAAGCAAGACATCACATGTATCTAGTAGCAAACACTATTTCTCAAAACCCCCATCTTTCCCCTCTTTAGGCCTGCCTCAAGCCCCTCCAAACTCCCAAAATATGCTTGCCTAAATTATATTTACATAAGCATGTGATGTTAAGTATGACCATTCAATCTTCCTTAATAACTTCTTATATATACTAAGCATCCACTACCCCATCTTTATTCCACCCCAATTCAAACTATTCATTTCTCTTCTTTCCTTTTATAATTTTCCGCTCGCCGCTAAGAAAGGGAAAAAAAGACTCTCTCGCGCTTTTGCAAGAATTACTGGTTAAGGGTTACATAAACTAGGGTTTTGCAAGATTACTTGGTTATGGGTTGCATAAACTAGGGTTTTGGAAGAGCAAACTATGGTTTATTAGTCAGTCTTGGGTAATTTGTACACCTTTAATCATCCAAATCCTAACCATCTCTTTGTAAGCATCTCATAATATTTATTTCCATTCATTATAATCATTTCATGCTTGTTTTTATATCACCACTATATACTTGTTGTGTAAAAACTTAAATTAAACTTGTTTGTGAAAACCCTAATTTAAGCAGAATTTTATATCAACTTGTACACATAAAAAACATCACTTTAAAGAACACTTACAGCACATTTCTTGATCTCACAACTTAGTATTATGTCTTAGGAAGTTCTGTTATGAATTTCATGAATTTAGATTTTTTTTTTACTATTTTTAGAATTTCATGCAAGAGAAAGTGTTCAAAACTGCACCCTGAACATTACACGAATTTTGAGCACCTTAAGAATAGTTTGGCATGTTGATCCTTTAAAACTTTTTGTAGTTAAAACATAGGCTTAAACTCAGCAAATTGAATCAACACTAAAGGATAAATATTGAAGGAGTTATGGTCAAAACAAAACTGGTAAAATATTCTGTCCCAAAAACAGTTTGACATCCGTGTCTTGTAAGACACATATGGACTATTTAAACTTTGACTCATGTTGTAAGGCTTATATTTTTGGAAAGACAACTCAAAAACCTTCAGCCTAGGCTTTTGAATGGACTTGTTTCAGTAGAAAATAAAAAAGTTATAAACTTGAGAAGTTGGAAGTAATTTTTGCCATAGAAAAACTACTCATATTTTCTAAGTTTAATTACCTAGTAAACTTGATTTAAATCACATTTTTGAACTTGGTAAACCTTAGACACAAGCATATATGGGTGATAAAAATATTTATAAAACTCATGCATTTAGTTCACTTCATGTTGTAAACCTAAAGCGCCTTATAATTTAATTAGGTTGTGGTTAAGATACTTGTTACTTTTGAACTCGAACCACTCCGGAATTACTTATTGTTTAAGGTGAGTTTCATATTCCCATTTACATGGTTTATACTTGTTTTGAAATACTTTTGAGGTGAGAATAGATTGCTTGTTTTACTTATGGAAACGAGTACTTAAAACTTTTACGGATTGCTTAAGTTACCTGTTATCCCACTATTGGCCCCACTATCATGAACCATTAAATAATTTGTGTAAGCATGCATGTTGTGAATAGATCTATTGGGGTTGACACCCCCGTTTGGGTAAGTAGCGCTTACTTGACCGATATTGGTCAAACGGACGCATGTCATTTAGGAAACTTCGTGTGTGGGATAGAC
>BQNB010119451.1:0-20812 GCA_026074375.1 Tanacetum coccineum
ATCTTATACTAAGATTATATTTACACTATAAGTTATTTTTTACTATAACAAAAAACAGAAAACTTACCAATTCAAGAGTGACATCTTCTTTTGTCCAAGAATTAACACTTGTGCGTTGCATCATAAAGTATATCCGTGCGCTGCACCTGCTAACCAAACCATAGATATTGCATATTAATTTATTTAGTTACATGTGCAGCAAACAAAGTAACGCATGAGTTATGTGTGACAATTTCCAATGGTATTCTTTGGTAACATATAATACTATTCTTTTGTTAACAAATGGCAAATGATTATGCATTCTTATCCCTACATAAACATTCTGGCAACATATGCTAGTCTTGAATGCATATCAATGTTTATCATTTATTTTATTAGCTAATCAATTTATCTCTATACAATAGATTATCAACTTCCAGATCACTCACCTTAATAGAGCAATAAGACATGCACATAAAATAATCATCAAATACAAAACACACCACGTTTAGTAACAACTCACTCTCACACAAACCACATTTGTCACCTCATAACTTAGGTACATTGAAGATGCAACTTTGATGCATATAATGCTACAATGTAGCTGTCAACTCATAAGTGTTTCATAGATAGATAGATGACAAATTTTAGGTATATGTCGACCCTAATCTTTTAAATATTAAGTGTTTTTTTCTATTAAAATGATTTTAATAAATAAAAAAGGGTAGGGTCGACAATGTCGACCCAAATTTACAAAAGGATGTCGACCCTAAAGTTAGTCAAACTTTTTGGTTGAAATGTTGTGGTCCCTACTTGTCGACCCAAATTTCAAAGGGTGTTGTCGACCCAAAGATTTTTGGGTCGAGATTTTTGGATCGAATTCTTAGGGTTGAAATTGTCGACCCTAAGTGCTTTGGGTCGACGTTCTTTGTAATTTAGGGTCGAAATTGTCGACCCTAAACGCTTATATTGTTGTAGTGTAATGAGGTTTAAATTGTACATGATAGACTTGACTTAATCCAAAATGCTTGATTCTTAATTATGTCAAACTGAGACATCTCTATCTACCCAAGAGCTAGATGTATTAGTAATCACGCGACCACTCCCACACACCCAGTGGCAATACTAATATTAGTAACTGAAAATTTGTCTTATTTAAAGGAAAATAGAAGATAACACACCGATAGATAAGCTAACACAAAACCCCCAAAGCTTATTTACAAATTAATCCGCATCTTTCTGCTTTGCTCTTCTCCTCTACATAAGTGTTGGTCTGTTTTGCACATTGTATACAGAACATATAAAAAATTTCTGTATAGAAGGGAATAATTAACATACCTTGAGTGCAAGAATTCCTCGTTGTCCCTCAATCCATCTTCACTGCAAACTTCTATCCAAGTCACATAGAAACGCATATGGCGTCTCTAATATATGCGATGGTGGCTCCAAAACTACACAAATAAACCAAATGTAAAAACTCAAATAATTGTCTTTCTAAAGAGTAGGATTTTAAACAGTGGTGCATGGAATTTTTTATATTTTTCTTCTCAACTACTATTTTTGGGAGTAAAGCAGAAAGGCCTATTTACTTTTAAGATTGTAATTCTATCAAGGAGGTGTTTGGATTAGTTATTTTTAGCCAGTTTATAACCGTTAGTACCTGCCACACAACACTATTCCTATGTAGGCATGATGAACATCAGAAAACTTCCTTCAATCTTCAATCGATCCTGCGAAATCAAGAATAAACACTAAAACATTTCAAACATATGTTATCATAAATTGACACTTGTAACGAATTAGGTAATAACTTACAAATCACTGAAATCAGCATATGCAAAAGCAAAGCAGTAGAAATGACGCAAACCTTAATACTTCCCGCATCTATCACGAAAATCCCAGCAACCGTCTCTTCTTGACCTTGATGGAACTGTAAGCTCCAAATAACATGCACAATCGGCTGTTTTGGCCTCATTTACAGTAACTTGGGCATCCTATAAAAAATATCAGAAAGTAAGAGAACCACACTAAAGTATAACACGATTAAAGTACTCGTTTCACATAAAAAACATTCATTAAGACTATAACTCATTATCAATGCGAAAATTAAGTTAAATTCACATATACAAAGCGATTAGAAATCACCATCAGCCTACTGACTGTAAAGTTAAGCTAATATTTTACTACCTCAATCTCATAATTTTTTTTACATTTGAGCACATGCGTGGTTAATGCCGAGACGACCCATCAATATTGATTACCATGGCAGGTTCACAATAAGGAAACAGTAAGTGTAAATTAAAAAGTGTACCAAAACAGTTAATAAGCTTTGGCATTATAATGAAAAGTGGACTAAAGAAAACCTTTTGCCCCATTCAACTGACAACATGTTTAGCTTTTACAGTCTAATGCATAGCACAACACGTCTACTACTAAAATTAAATGTTTTGCAAGAGCCAATGGTGTTTAAAAAATTGTTCTTTAATAGTCCTGTAGCATGTTTGTACAAATTAAGCAAATCCAAACACCATCTGCTAAAGTGATTATACCTAAGGAGCTTATAAATTTTGATTTATAAGCATAAAAATAAGCAATCCGAACACCCTCTAAGAAACTAACTAAAAAAGCAGATAAGCATTAAAAAAACAATCCCAATGAATGTTTTATTAGGCACCTTAAACTTAAAGGGAGTTTGATGTTCCTTATGTAAGTGCTTGTGTGCTCTAAGCATTTTTGAGTATCACAGCTCTAATGGAACAAATCAGACACGTTCAATTTCTATCATCATAGCCTCTTATAATATTAGCAAAACAACTTATTTACTCGCATCACATTAGATAAGTAGTTTGAGTAAAGACATACCAAACACACTTTCAAGCCATTCAGTGAAACCACCTCCACGCTATAAAAAAAACCTAAAGAAAAACATAAAAACAAACAGATACACAAAATCAAAAACACATTCATTTATAATAATAGCAGAAAACCAATTGGAAAGATTAAATCTTTACCTGCTTCGGCTGAATATTTATTGTAACCCGCTTAGGTTCGTCTCCAACTTATGTTGTTGTTCATCTGAAACAAACAGACCATGAACACACATGCAATTAACCAATCAAACAACACAATCCATCATAAAAAGACCTAGCAAAAAAAGGGATTATGTATAATCATAAAATAGTATCACTTACATTGCAATTGAAGATTTTACTATTCTTCGTCGGCATATTTGTTAACCCTGCCGGAATCCACCATTAGATCTAAAAAGCTCGAACCACTATGGATTTGGTGTGTGTGTAAGAGAGAGAGAGAGAGAGAGAGAGAGAGAGAAGACGATGTGTGTGTGTGGGAAGATTCAGTGTAAGAGAGAGAGAGAGATGAAGAAAACGGTGTGTGGGGGGGGGGGGAAGATATACCATGTGAGAGAGAGAGTGAGAAGATGATACAGAAAGAGAGGAACACATATCCCCTATACGTGTCGCCAAGGGAAAAAAATTTAAAAAAAAGGTTGGACCGGGTCAACCCGCCGAAAACAGCTGGGTCAGGTCGGTTTGCATTAAATGCATTTATGACCCAAGTTCCGGGTTTTAATAAAGTTAATAATGTAGGGTTGAGATTAGCTTAAGTATAAGAGCATGTTTGTTATGCTACTTTAAAATGAGTTTTAACTTGACAAGACATTTAATGTTTGTTTGGTTGATAGTTTAACAATCATGAATGACATTAGGAATCAAAGATTGATAATGGACCATATTGATAGGTTTTGATGATTCTAACCAATCATAATTTACCTTTTATTTTTTTAAAAAAATTCTCAAGCACATATTTATTCATTATAAGTTTTATCTTTTATTATTTTTATTTTAAAATAATATGCAATAACTCAATTTATATATATACAAATATATAATTTAAATCATTATTAATTTTATCTCATCAATTTCTTTTATACCAAATCCAAATCTAAATCCAATTTCAAACCCATCTACAAACCAAACACCCTAAATCTTTTTATTAGTGATACATGTCAAACTGAGACACTAAGAGGGCTAGGTATCATAACGCCGGAGCCGGCGTTATGCCTAGCTGGCATCGCGTTGGTCGGCGTTATGATACCGGTGGCGTTAAGATCTGATATTCGTAATAATATATATAATAAAATATATAAAATATTAAATAGTAATAGTATAGAGAGTATTCCGTTAGATAAGAAAATCACTTTAGAAAAAATAATAGTCTATCTTCCGAGTGTCGTTTCCACGGCGAGAGATGAATTGAAATTCACCGAGAATGTTTCGTTTGATGCTTGAATGGCAAATATGTTGGTTTTGGTTTTAAACTAAAAATATAATATAAAAATTATAATAAAGCTAAAATAATACTAAAACGGGCATGCTCGCTAAATAACAATAAACGACAATGACAATAATATTTTATACTAAAAATTAAACTAATATTAATTCTAAAATTTAAAACTACAAGATTATAGGAAGATGTGTATTGTAGGTTTACATTTGCATGATGTATTCTTCAATAGTAACATTAAGGGTACTGAGCCATGGGTTGAAGTTGAATTGACTCTACTTGGAATGAGGTTTCTCTTTCTCCTTCTTTTACGTGGATCTCCCTGTAATTAAAACAGTGAGCAGTAAGTTATAGCATGTGGACGAATATGGCTTTGTCATTCGCCTTGTGGTGTATGGTGGATTAACATAAGATCCGTAAGGACTCGACCTGTGATCAGGTAAGATTTCTTTTAATGAAGGGATCTCCTTGACTGGGTTTTCAGTAGTATAAGTATCGGATCATCTAATGTAACCTACCTCGCTCTAGAAATACAATACTTGTTTGTTCTCTCTTATCAGAACAGTCTTAATGTAGACTAGCACGATGCTAAAGAGTAAATCGGTTAGTACTGTCTTACCGATTGATGAGAAAAATTGATTTGAAAATCAATTGACGTATCACTTGAGAAAGTATTTTTGTGACACATCAAGAGTGTTTTATAGCACATAATCAAATTTCATCAGAAACACATTTGTTTTGAAAGATATACACAGTCAATGTGCTCGAAAATCAGTTGCGCGAGCTCATCGAAAAGGATTTTTCAAAAACTATTAGTCAATTCACTGCTCCCCAGAACATGTTTGATCATAAAAGAATCGCAACATCGTTTGCTTTCCATTTGTCACAAGGTTTAATCCATAGTGGATCCTCATCATGTCACCTACCATGCAGCTTGTTAGATGTTGGTTCTAGAAGGGATTTTCATCTTCTTGTGATTACTTTATGTATCACATGGATGTTCTGGCAATACCACAAGGCATAATGGTAGGACTCTTAAGATTTTATTGTTATCACAGTGTTGTGATGATAAGCAAGATAGTTTGTATTCGTGTTCACTAGCGAGATTTATGAATGATCTCATGGCTTCTTGACTTATAGTGCAATTTTTGGGTTTTAGTAGTCGAAGGATGGAAGCTGATCTGCCACCTTTTCATCTATCATCTAACTCGGAGTGAGAGAGACGATAGGAAATGTTATTGATCTCAGTGAGAAACTGAAACAAGAATCTACTTGAGGGATCTTGAGTCGCGCACGTAGGGGGGTTGTTTGCAGCGTCATCAATGGTGCGTCAATGTTACTTGTCTTCAATGTCGTAATAACCGTGTGATTCTGACAGCTTAGGTATTGACCCGGTTTCTGCCTAAGTATATAGAGGGCTTCTTTCTTTTCAACCTTTATCATTACATTTCTTTTTCATTCTTCAACCCCTTCAGCGCTTACGAGACCGCTCATTACTAGATAACCTTGTGGGGTATGTTCCAGTTTACTTGTCTCTCATCTCAGTCCACATATTTTGCCCTTATTTCAATTACTCCCTTTTTGTTAATCATACATAAGGACTTCTACACTAACTAGGTTGATATGCCATGGGTTAGATCCCTCCAGCTTCTTGCAGTATCGTGGGATTGAGTACTAACCTTACCATCCTTATAAATCTGATAAAGTAATTACAGGGTTGGTCTTTGGTATTTCCACGATTGCCCTTATACACCATTCGCTCCCCCTCAATATGTGCATCGATATTCAAAAAGGTATAGCACATATAGGGAGTAGGCCTACACTTGAGGTCCAAAAGATTAGACATTTTTTTATTTGATTTGCATAGTTAAATCACATTTTCTCCACCTCGCTCGCATCTCTCTCTCGCGCGCACTCTACCCGTTGAGATTTTAGGTCTCAATTGATTTAAGTTAGGAAAATTTAGGAGAAACTGTGTCCGATTTATACAAGCCTATGATGGAACATATTATAACAAGTATACGGATACAAAATACATTGTAATCACTACTTTATTATGTACATATGACAACAACATATATAAAAATGATACCCCACACGAGAGGGGCCTTGATTGCCGAGATGATGTGATCATTTGGTTCTCTTCAGCAGTCTGTAGTCTCCCTCTCTTATCGTTCCACCAACAAAGCTTTCCAGGTTCTGAAAGATTCTCCTTGTCTTAATACATTTTTGTATGGCAAACATGAACTCCTTGCTTCGGTCGACATCTTTCCTTGTCCAAAACCGTGTGTTCAAGCCCGGATTCATCTTGTTGACCTTAAATTATTTGACCCGGTAGTCCAATGCCTCATCAATCTGTTGCAGAGTGCCGTCGCTGAACTTGTGGATCTCATTGAAGCGCATGATCATCTGAACCCCATATCTATCCCTAAATGTGACGGCCCTTGGAGAGTCAATTACTGTGAAGTCGTGCTTGAACTCAAAGCCAGTGGCATCCCATCGAGGTTTGGTGAGGTTTAGCTGTGTCTGGTAGCTTTCAATCCCCAGCTGGAAGTCTTCTACGCGTTGTCTTATAACCAAGTTTTTGGTCCATAAGTTGACAGCAGTAGTGAGAATCTTTTTATCTTCGGGTGATAGATGATTCAGGTGACCTTGAAGATTCAATAAGTATAGATCTTCAAAGTCACTAGGGTACAGATATTTGAAGTCCCTTTTCGCAATAGTATATTCTTTAAGATCAGCTCTACGAAGGACGATCTTCTTTATGTAATCGTACCCATATAAGGAGAAGACTTCAATTCTGACAACACTTAAAATCCGCATATGAGTCCTAACAGCTCTGCGATCACCCTCAGATGTGTGTCTGTCAATGTAGAATCGTTGCCTTTGGAACCACCAGTGAGAGATACCATACATAGCAGCGATGTCATACTTGCATTCCTCTTCAATCCACATCTGATCGGGTACCATCTGCTCTAACCCAACATCATGATAATAGGCAGCCTTCATCTTCGAAATTGACAGTGCAGGTCTGCCACTCTTACGACTGTATCTTATGATACCTAAGTCCTTGGTTGAAGAAGAAGTCAAAGATGAATTGAGACTTGACCTGTGGACCACCCAGTGGTAGTGGTTTTGCTGACATTATACTGATATTAACAGTCCACTTGTTCGTTAGTATTTTATGCATTCTTTCCATTTGTACTGAAGATGAATCACATTAGGATGGAAGACTTTGACAATTTCATATGCATGGCCTTCCAGGTCTTGTTGTTTATGTTCAGTGATCCCTTGCTTTTTGCAGAACCAGTCTATAAAGGTTGCCATGTCACCAGTCTACGCTAGTAATGAGTTCTTTGGAGGAGGTGCATAGGTGGACACAAGAGCAGATGCCCAGTTGTTCACTGGGATAGGCAGATCAGATGATGGTATGGACCAAGCAGGTTCGGGTGTAGCAGGTCTGTCTTCAGTAAGTGGCTTCCACTAACTTTGCCTCAAGTTCACCGTAGGAATATGCTTACTCCCGATGTCTTCATCATCAGACAAATATACCTGTTTGTCGGGAGCCGTGTCATCAACCATATGTAAATCTTTAGGAATTGACGAGATAGACGGATTGTGTCTTGAGTCAGTAGTCGTTCAAGCCGTATATTAAGCTGAGGCAGCTGTCTTTAAAGAGCTTAGAGGGTCGGTGCCTTTTGACTGATCACGCTAGTTAGTAGGTAGAGGTGAAGGAGGAGGAGGAAATTGAGTCGATCTAGAAGCTCCAGAAGCTCCTAGAGTTCTAGATGAACCTACTGGTGGTGGTGGAGGTGGTGGCTGATGAGGTGGAGACCCATGTGGTGTTTTCGGTGAAGCATGTCTCTTTTTCTTCTTTCTTTGTGCTTTAGCCAAATCAGTTAGGAGCTAGTCAGTGTGATCGTGGGCTATTGACTTCTCCAGAGCTTCGTATAACTGCTTGTGATCTTCATGAGCATTGTAGGAGTTGGTTTCCCACATGAAATGATGAAGAATCTCTTTCATATCAGCTTCTGGTAAATCTCTGAAGCGATCCCTGAGTGGAGCTTGAAGAGCCCAGTCAACCGCATTGGTGACGATTTCATCCACTGCTTTGCTCACCTTATGGGGAATATCAAGATTCTATAAATTGTACAGTTTGCTCCCGTGTTTGTCTAATCTTTCCTCCAGGTCTTGGTTTGCCTCTACCAAATCCGTCATACGTTGTTCAAGTTCACCGATGCGCTTGATTAAGATCGAGTCTGAGAAGCCTTGTTGTGGTTGAGGTGGCGGCGGTGGAGAAGTTGTTGTTGTTGTTGTTGTTGCTGTTAATGTTGGTAGTGATGCTTGAACCGTTGTAGGGACTAGTTGAGAGATTGTGAGATCAATAACCGGAGTGGTTATTAAAGGAACTAAGGAGGTGTCCTTATGTATGGGAACCGTGACCATAGATTGAACCTCTACTTCAACATTGGTTTTCTCAGGTTTGTCTTCCTGTGACTTCTCCGCAAGGAACTGATTGGTGAAGCTGAGTTCCTTGTCAAGATTTTGCAGAGAAGACAGGGTTCCAGGTGAGCTTGCAGGATCCTCAAGTCATACTTCACTTTCAGTTGGGAGTTTAAGGTTCTCCTGAACATTTGGATAAGCCGTTGTAGTGAATTCATCATCTATTTGCTCAGGGTTTGGTTAAATTGAAGTTTCAGAGGCCTCAAGATTCATGTGTTCAAGGTCTGGTCCAGCAAGAACAACATGACTTGGTGGGGGGTTGAGACGCTGCAACATCACCAGGGTTTGGTCCAGCCTGACCTTCATCTTGCTCACCAGGGTTTGGTCTAGCCTGGCCTTCATCTTGAACTCCAGCATCAATCTCTGGCACTTCCTCATCAGATTCCGACTCACTGTCTGTCAGCCCAAGTTTAGCATATAATGAAGACGATTCATCATGACCAGAGGATTCAGTTGGTGTGGAGGTTCACCTTTGGAAGACAAACTGATCTGCATGGACTTTTTTCTTTGGTTTCTGTAGGGTGAGTAGATCACGGGAAACTTGTTCATCACTGACTTTCTCTTTACCCTTTCCTTGAACCTCTGGAAGCGGTTGAAATTTTCCAGATTCAGGTTCCCTGATCACCACCGGTGGAAGTGGACCCTGACGAGCCGAGTGAAATTCCTTTAAGCTTTCTTCCACTGCCTTTTGCAGATCAGCCTCTTCATCACCAATCATGGGTTCATTCTCTGGAACACCTTCGTCAACAAATTCATCTACCAACCGAGGAGAGCTCTTTTTCGTTCGCTTCTTTACCACCTTACCAGCTTTGGATCGTTTGGCTGGAGATGGCGCCTCAGATGATTCCGTAACCAGCTTTCGTTTCTTTTCCTGAGGCTTGGCAGGTGCAAGTTTAGGTTTCTTGGTTGCTAATTTAGGTGCTAAGGGCTTAGATTGCTTGGATGCTTTGGGTTTGGTAGCCTTAGCAGGTTTAGGAGCAGGAGAGTCAGGATCACTAACCTCTTCACCAGCAAGATATCTTTGATGCTTAGCTACTTTTTCCAGATACGCATTGTAGTATTGTTCACCTCGAATGTCATATGTGATAAGATCATTCGGAATAGGCATCCCAAAGACTTCCCGTTTGGTTCCCTTAGCACTAAACTTGAGATATCCAAGAACAGGCTCTTCATTAGGCAAATGAAGTAGAGAACCTGGTCTCGGGTGGAACTTGTGCTTGCTTTGTAAGTAATAGACGATCAGCTTGGTGAACCTAACACTCGGGATCACAATAAGGGTGGCTTTCTTCTTTCCCTGAGTATGTTGTGCTAGATTCTTTTTGTCTTCAATGAAAGTATGGATGGATTGGGTGAATTCTTCCCACATCCTCTCTGCATAATCGATATGGGCTCGATTGACGATGCCCCAAAGAATCTGCAACACTGGAGCCCTTGGTCTTTCAAACCCAGAAGTCTTTCCCGTAAGACACAAGTTGATGATTGTAGTGAGTGCCCTCCATGGTTGAAACATGTCATTAGTCACGACATCAGATAAGTGTCTGACAACTTTCGGGTAACCCAGGTCGTTGACAAATTTGATAAGTGCATCAGAAGTTGGAGGGGAAGAAAAAGCATTGTTGTTGTCGACTGGTGTGATCTGAAGGGCGTCTCTGAGTGTGTCTTTGGTGAGATCGAACCATTGCTCATCTAGTTGACACTTGTAACACCCGGCGATTTTGTCATACTGAATAGTGTCCCAAAACTGCTGAATATAGATTGATGGAATTGTTGAGGAAGCAACGAAGGCTCTGAAGAAGTTGGTTTGCGTCAGAATGTCCACAGCAATCTTGTAGATTGGATTACTTTGCGACCTTTCAACATCCAGATAGCAGTTGC
Source organism: Tanacetum coccineum (assembly GCA_026074375.1). Classification (NCBI taxonomy): domain Eukaryota; kingdom Viridiplantae; phylum Streptophyta; class Magnoliopsida; order Asterales; family Asteraceae; genus Tanacetum; species Tanacetum coccineum. The sequence continues at coordinate 10,663 of BQNB010119451.1, forward strand.
TTTTTCCTATAGGCACCCATCTGATGCGAGGCAGGATTTGATCATCAGTACGAGCGGGTGGTGCCATACCAGGTGCTTGTGCAGCAGGAGCATTAACATTAACATCAGCCATTGTCTCTGCACAGTCACATTTACAAAAAGATGTACATACAGAGAGGAGATGTTAACTGTGAGCAGATGCTCATTAGTTAATCAGTTATGGATCAGATCCAGGAAGGGGACACTTAGATCATATTATAGTGGTGGTCAACAGATTTGGTCATCTCTTGAGTCAATGGAAGTTAACTCATGGAAGAGAAGACAAAGTGCAATGACCAAACCACAATGACCAACTCGCAATTATCAAGCAATACTAGACAAAACGCAAGAGATAAAGCATACTAGGCAAAACGCAATGGGACAAAACGCAGACACCAAAACGCAAGACACAAGACGCAGTAGGTCAGCAAAACGCAATCACACAAAACGCAATGAATGTTTTATAAGAAATGATCAAAACGCAGTCAATCAAAAACGCAATGAATATTTTATACAAAATAATCAAAACGCATTCAAGCAAAATGCAGTCAAGCAAAACGCAATCTATCCCAAAACGCAAGAACCAAACCGCAACTAGCAAAACGCAACAGGCAAAACGCAATCAATATTATATTCAAAATAGACAAAATGCAAGCATTTGAAATTTTTTCGAAATGAGGGTTTTATTATTTTAATATTGTAATTGTCTTCAAAGCAAAACGCAATGACTTGCGTTTTGACCTGTTTATCACTTAATGTTCAAATCGTAACATGGACAAAGCAACTAAAACGCAACCAAGGATAGATAAGCAAAACGCAATCATGAATACATATAGCAAAACGCAATCAGGAATATATCAACACAAGTCGCAACCAAGAGTCCTTTAACAAAAACGCAACCAAGAGCCCTCCTATTCGCAGATTACACATTATAAATTAAGGCATCCAAGGCATAACCATATCAATATATGCATTCTATAGATACATACTAACTAATTATCAACAACAACTGGCCATCACAAACATCATACGAACATAATTTTGACCAAAACCGTCAAACTTTATGCGAAAATCATAAGGACAACTTAAACAGAGATTGGGGATCAAATACAGGCATTTATTAGGCATCAAATAAGGAATTTAAAACTATCCCAGCAGTCAAAACACATCTACAGACACTCACCACGATTTGGATGATGATTTTGTGCGAAAATCTACAAAAAAGGCACGTTTTAATGAATTACAGGCCATGGTGTTATAGATAAAGCATGTTTAGGTGATAAATAACATTAAGCAAACATTACCTAGGCACGAAAACACACAAATGAGCACGAATCAGGCAAATCGCAAATTGTTGAGTTTTGTGTTGAGAGAAAAAAAAGTTTGACTGGTCTTGGGAGTTTTGACCAAGTCAAAACGCAAGGATATTATATAGGTAGGTTAATCTTTCCTAAATTGGCAGGATTTACCCCTCCTTTTCTTGTTTCTTTTCCATTTAAGTTGTAAGAGATACTAAGGGTTTAATAAACTTGCATAAATGGCACAATTGGTCCTTAAGGTTTTAAAATCTAGGAATCAACTAGGAATTTACACATAAGACCCTATATTTGCACATAAATGACAACTTTGGCCTTTTGAGTTAACACAAGTTTAACTCCCCCTTAATAATGTAACCCCTTAGAATACAAAACCTCTCTCAAGTATTTATCCGAAGTATCACAATGCCCGTTAGATGTCATAAATTTGAAAACTACTCTCCCCCTCAATCAATGACCCGTTTTCTATTTAAAGAGTTGTAGTCGTTGATTGAGTGTCAAATTTTGAGAAATTCAGGTCCGATTGACTTTCCAACAACATTAAACCACCATGTGGAATCCAAATAATTTTCTGAAGAATCATAGACGGAAAATTATGTGGATAGACAGAAGACTTCTCTTCTATCTCACGAAAGAATGCACTGAAACGTACATTAGATCGAGGGTGCATGGATGTAAAGTAATCCATGCCCGGGAGAACTTAATCACCCGTTGTTAGGAACAACCGTCTTTTTGGCGACATGCTTTCCTCAATTTGAAAAACGGGTTGCAGTCTGAAATAACTGCAAGCCATTAAGACATGTTTTGAAAAGTTTGAACTTCCGTTCGAGCTTCATTTAAAGACCCGTGTCATTATTGAATGACATTTCTAGGACCGTAAATGTTATCGATAAACGGAAGACATGTCTTGAAAAACTATTTTTGGTATTTTCTATTTTCTGATTTTTATGGTTTTTGTAGGTTTTATATTTTTGTATTTTCTTTTTAAGATTTGATATATATACATATTTACATAGGATATAGGAGGACTATCCTTTACTCCTCTTCTCCTTCCTGAAGACGTTTAAGAGTTTTCGGAGACATACTCTTCATACCAAGTCGCGGGAGTAGGAATTCGAACCGCTCTCTTGGTAATGCTTTGGTGAATATATCCGCGAGCTGATAATCCGTCGTCACGAAGTACAATTCAACCACGCCTTTCTCAACTTGCTCGCGAATAAAATGGTGTCGAATGTCAATGTGCTTGGACCGGGAGTTCTGGACATTATTGCAGCAAAGCGCAATGGCACTGCGATTGTCACAATACAATGGAATTTTATTAAAGACAAAGCCATAGTCTATAAGCTGTGATCTCATCCAAAGTATCTGAGCACAACATCCAGACATGGTAATGTATTCAGCCTCTGTTGTTAAGATCGCAGTACTCTTCTGTTTCTTTGAGGACCAGCTGACTAGTTTATCTCCAAGGAACTGAGCACTTCCTGACGTACTTCTTCGTGTGTCTTGACAACCTGCATGGTCCGCATCTGCATAGGCCGTTAGTGCCATAGCAGTGTCTTTCGGATACCAAAGACCCCAATTAATGGTTCCTCTGAGATACCGAAAGACCCGCTTAAGTGCTTCAAGGTGCTTTTTGGTAGGCGAAGCCTGATACCTAGCACACATGCATACAGCGAATACAAGGTCGGGTCTGCTGGCAGTGAGATACATTAGGGAGCCGACCATACTACGAAATCGAGTCTGGTCAACTGGAATCCCTAAGGGGTCCTCATCCAGTTTAAGTCGATCCACCATGGGTGTATCAACAGGGTCACACGAATCCATCCCAAATTTCTTTAATATTTCAAGAGCAAATTTTGATTGATTAATAAAAATGCCTCCGGGATTTTGAGAAACTTGTAATCGAAAAACGACATTTGTCCCATCATTGACATTTGAAATTTGGAACTCATCTCATTGGAAAATATGTCACACGCTTTAGGGTCGGTCGAGGCAAATATGATATCATCTACATATATTTGAACAAGAAGAATATGTTTGCCTGTTTTCCTAGTGAATAATGTCAGATCAACTGCACCCTTGGAAAATTTGTTGTCCAGAAGAAATCGTGACAAGGTATCGTACCACGCCCGAGGGGCTTGCTTTAAACCGTACAAAGCCTTCTTCAGACGATAAACATGTGTCGGATGATCTGGATCAACGAATCCCTCTGGTTGACTAACATAGACTTCTTCCTTCAACTCGCCATTAAGGAATGCTGTTTTGACATCCATCTGATAGATGGTCATGTTTTTACTGGCGACATTGGCGATGAAGATTCGAATAGCCTCGATACGTGCAACCGGTGCAAAGGATTCCTCGAAGTCAATTCCCTCCTCTTGTCGATATCCCTTGGCCACCAACCGAGCCTTGTTTTTTAGAACATCACCGTACTCATCAAGTTTAACTTTGTAGATCCACTTGAGAGCAATAATCATGACACAGTCTGGTGGAGGTACTAATTCCCATACTTGAAGTCAATCAAATTCGTGAATCTCATCTTGCATGGCTTGAAACCAACAATCTTCAGTTATTACAGATTTGAAGTTCTTTGGTTCGACTTTTGACAGGATAGAGTTATACAAGCACCATAAGGCATCGGTTGCTAGTTGTTTTCTGGTGGATACCGGTCGAGAGGGATTGCCAATAATACTATCCAACGGGTGATCTTTGCTCTATTTCCCGAGATGATGAAGTGTTTGAGAGAGATAAGGAGATTCAGTTGAACTAAGATCCTTGGATGATGATGCTTCAGACCTAGGTTCCGGAGCAAACACGTTTATGAAGTGATCATTATCAATAGGAGCAAAAGGAGTGTCTTCCATGAGAGGAGATTCAGCTGCAACGCCTTGATGTAACCTTGGAGATTGTAAAGCCGAAGATGACAGTGAATGACTTTTAGAAGGTGCATCTTGATCAATGGTAGTAGATGAAGGTGTACCGGTTGAGCTGACTGGAACTTGAACTACTGGAGCAGGAGAAACCGGTCTTTTAACACGAGGAGGTTCCAGGTATTCATCGAACATTGGTTGGAATAAAATATCCAGATCTTTATTTGTGGGGGGTACATAAGGAGCTGCAGGAACCGTATTTGGTACGAGACCTGAACTTATCTGTCCAGGCGTCAGAAAAGTAGGATCGGGTCCTGTACTGAGTTGCACAAGAGCCATCTATCGTTGAAGAGCGAGGCCTGAACTGATGTGAACATACGTCATTTTACATGTTCAAAGGATTTGAATGTCTTAAACCCCTTATTTTTGAGATATCAGTCTTTTCAGCAACCATTCTCTGAGTCCTTCCTTTTTTGGATTGACAGATGTACCTGCACTTAAGTTAAGAGTACCTGCACTTACATCAAGAGATTGTTTGCATTCATACGGGTTAGTGATATCTTCCTTTAAACCATTTGGGGGTTCACTGTCAACCTTGGTTGTGCTATCGGTGAACATCTTTCCAGTAGGTATCCACCTAAGACTAGCAGTCTTGAAAATTCTACCCGTCTGGCTTGGAAAAGATCAGCATTGTCTAGCAGCCTCAACAAGTGTACGGTTCCATCTTTCGACAAATGTCGTTCCTTGCTATGGCTGAGAGTCTCTCAGTACTGTCTTTTGATGGAAAAATGCCGAACGTTCTAATACTTCGGATCAAATCTTTATTGTCACATTCTGTGCCATTATCGGTCGGATGTTCTAACAGTTTTGTAGAGGACTCACGACTTGTTATTTGCTTTAGAAATTTGATGACATCCCTCTGGGGTCTCATCGTTCGATCTCAAAAAACCTTAGCCCAAAGTAAACCGCGAATAAGCATCAACAATAGAACTAAAGATGTATTTTCCTATTAATTTTTGATGTGAACTCGCAGTGGTCCACATAAATTCATATGAAGGGTATTTAAGAATCCAAGTTGTGGTGTTTTCAGTTTTGGGTTTATTGGGGGTTTTTTGCTCTTTCCTAGTTGGACACGCGGAGAGCAGAGATGATTTTCTCAAACTTTCCATCTAGGTAAGCTCGAACTAATTTATTTTCTTGCAAGGTCCATTGATAGTACCGAGTTCAAGTGGTTTTAAACGTCGATGCCACAACCATGATTTGTTCTTGGAGGCTTTGGACATCAAAAGCAAATTGGAGAGGACTTCAACATGTCTTTAATCGAGATAGTGTACAAATTAGAACCACGAGAACCTTTAATTAATTCAACACCATCCGTATCTCGAACGTAGCAAGAATGCTTCCTGAAGGCAACTTCTAGATCCGAGTCACAAAATTGACTGACAGAAAACAAATTGTGTCCCAGTCCTTCCACATTGTATGTGAACTACCCGTTATTGGAGCAGCGTTGTAGTTTAAACTTTGAAATGGCTAAGATTCATTGATATGTGTGTACGTGTTTGTACTATGTGAATCTATGTGGGCTAAGGGAGTTAATTATGTGCTTGATCATCATTTTGAGGTATAGGGCATTCTATTTTGAGGTGTGGTAATGTTTGAGTTTGGTGTTAAGTATTCTATTTGTTCACGTGTGGTGATAATAGAAATGAAAGACGTGTTGCATGCATTGCTACGTCAATAGTTGTATAATTATGTGTTAAGCGTATATGGGAAATGTGGCATTTTAGAAATGAAATAAGTTAGTGAAATATAGAAGTTTGTAGCAAACTTTCTAAAATAGCAAATGGTTTGGTGAGATGAAGTTATATTTAGAAGTTTAGTGTAGCGATTAAGTAAAAAGTCTAATCAAAATAGCTTAGTTTGTTTATAAAAAACTTAGAGCCTATATGTAATAATATAAAAAACAATAAAAAGAAAAACTTGTTTAAAAATATTTTTTTATAAGGGGGGAGTTTAGGCCAGCCAAAAGAAAAGGAAAAAAAAAAAAAAAAGGTTTTTGAGTTGGATTAGAACTTGTAGGCTTTAACAAAACCTGTAGAAAATAAAAACCTAACTCATTTTTTTGTTTCTTTCTTTCTTTTGTGGTGATGTTGTCGACTAGCCCTAAGGGGGGGGGGGGGGGAAAACAGAAGAGAAAAAATTTTGATCCACGATTTTGTGAGGCTAGATCGTGTAGGATCGAGTAAGAACGCTAGGTATTGATTTTTTTCCTTGTTTAACTTTAAAAATAATACATATATATGTAACAATTAATTTATGATGGATCTAGGGTTCTTAAAAATTCAGAATATTAATGATATCTAATGATGTTAGAATGATTAGGGTTTGATTAGGGTCATGATCATGCAATTGGTTAGGTTAGATTTGCGATAAAAACTTAATTTAGGATGAGGACATTTAGGCTGTAGTGTTCGAGTTTATTAATCCCTGATGGTAATAGCTTTTGCTAATTTTACAGTGTCTATAATGTAGCTTAGAGATTCTAGTTTCCAGAACATCGGCCTCAAAGGCTTTTAAGGGTTCGGGATGTCATTCAATAGTTGGTTACGAGACAAGGTCTGTCAAGAAGAGTAAATACGGGTCAGATTTAGGTCAGATTACGAGGTTTAAAACCCCCACTTAAAATTTGAATTAGGCTTAGACAACCTACAAAGAAATTTCGTTTATGTGTCATTAAATATCCCCAAAAGGAGAGCCTAGATTTGGTGTTATAAGTATGGTTTTTAGGTCCATAACTTTTTATGTGTGCTCTCGATCAGATCCGAAGTGAGTATAGTTAGTTAAATGTTTGATTTTTATTAAGGGGCACTTAAGAGTGATATAAATTAGTGGAAAATCATGGACATAGTAATATGATAATTGAACCTGTGAATTTTTGGTTTAAATTTTATAAAAGGTAGCAGGGGTGGTTAGGAAAATGGTACTACAGTGACACTAACAATTTACGTTTTCTGAAAATTGTAAGACTTTGAAAATGTTATGTAAAACATTGTTGGTTAATGTTGGGCATGGTTGTCGGGGTGTTGACCCTGAGGTAATTACTACACCTTAGGACATCCAATCTATGTTGTTGCTGTGCTTAAGTTTGGCTTAGTAGGTGTAACGCGTGTTTTTTTTGATTGTTTTAGTTCGTGCAAAAGGATTTGGATTTTGCTTAGCATCAAGTGAGTTTCATAGCCCCTCTTTTCTTATGTTTTATTGGGGTGAATATAATGCAAGTATTGTGGATATGTTTTTAAGTTACCGTGATTATGTGATTTGTTTTAGTGCATGAGCATTTAAGTGGTTATTATATGCTATGTGCTACATGTGGTGAAGTTTCTGTATGTTCTAATTAAAGGGTAGCGATGCTACCTATTATATTTCTGTGTGTTCCAATTGGAGGGTAGTGCTTCTACTTATTTCTGTGTGTTCCGATCGGGGCGGTATCAGAGTTAGTTACCTATGATGCTGTATGATGGTGGATTGTAGGCACGTTCCGTCCCAATAGTGGTTGTTTGGTATGATTGCATTTGTATAGTAGCTAGCTTAATTGTCCTGCCATGTTTGATTAATCATAGTAATTTATTTTAAAGATTGGATTTCGTGTCGTAAACCTATGACTCTCACCAACCTTTGTGTTGACGTTTTTAAGCATCATTTTCAGGTGAGCATCAAGAGGATGTTAAGACTAAGAGAAGTGGCTAGAGAGACCATAGGCTGCATGCGGAGTTCAACCTCCTAGATTTATGTCATGCATTTGATTGAATGATTTGGATTGATTTGTTTAGGTTGTTTTGGATGTTGCATGTCTGGATATTGGCGAGGACCCCCTTCTCATCAATATAAGACGCCTTTTGTTTTATCATGTTGTTTTGGATATTTTCATGACACTTTGTGTCTATGGTTGGTTTATTTATTGCATTTTAGTTCTCTTTATTAGACGCCATTGTTGTTGTGATGATATCCATTCTCGTTACGCCTCGTGTTTTGCTTCGGCGGGGGGGTTATGACAGATTGGTAATCAAGCCTTCGGTTATAGAGAAGTAGGTGTGGGTGGAGCCTAGACATATAACCTAGGGGTCCTTCATGTAGATGCAATTTAAGAGCTTAAGTGTCTTAATGTATAACTTTTTATGCTTCCCTTAACTTTTTTTGCCATAGCTGATATAATTTTATTTTGCTTAAGTTATCATTTTAGTTCATTTTGCCTACCCACTACTCTGATATGATAGTATTACTATCTTAGTATTTTCGTTATTTTGTCCCCTCACCCCGTAAGAAGTCTCGTTGGGGAATACCACGTTTCCAACTGACTTAAGCGTTCTTAAGGAGCCTCTTGTGGAACCGATGATGATAGGTAGTTGTCCTTTGTCAGTGTGGTAATAGGGCTGGAACGCGAAGAAGTTGGGTGAATACTTGCAGATGCAAAGTCAAAACCAAGCGAGGACGTCCATTATAAATTTTATCCCGTTCCATTACCCTCGTCATGTTGTTATTGAGATTTCTTTCGGATATTTTCGTATTTTGAAAGTCGTTGCGACGAGACTTTCGTTCTTTTATCGTCGTTTCAATTTCAATTTGATATAAGTAAGTAGTTATTTGATAGAAGCATATTTTATGTGTTAAGTTGGAGTGGTTTAAGATGTGCAATGTGGTATATGTGCTTATATGTGAATTATGATTGATATGGGTAATCTTGGAAGTAAGTACACGTGTGAAAGGAGGCACTTATAATTATGGTGGCCAACATAATTATAAAAAGGCCGTCACACAGTAGACCGGTGAGACCATGATTGCATTTATTTGTGTTTGGTTATAAGATGGTTTATTGGGTACGTTTGTTAATATTTTCTTTTATTGACTATGTGTATTCATGATAAGGATTGTAGTTTATGGGTAGAGAATTATTCTCTTACCCTAATTGGAGGATATGTTAAGTTGAGTTGTATAGATAGTAAGTTTCTCTTCTATCTAGTATTTGCGGATACCTAGTATTGCTATTATAGAGGTTGCTCGTTTGCTCGGTTGTTTGTTCGGATTTCCTAAGTCTAAGTTTAGCATCCCTTCATCGTACTTGTATAGTAAGGTTACCTGGATTTTCCATTCGGCGTCTCAATGTATATTGGTTGTTCGGAATATGCTTTTTCGGATATAGGCGCGTTTCGTTAGTTCTTTCATTGCATTAATTACTCGTATGAGTATCGCAAAGGTTTCTTTTAAGCACTAATTGTTCCTAACATATTAGTGTGGATCATTACTCCCTTCTTTGTATATCCCTTGGTTTTCATACCCGTTGGGCGATGTGATTTTTGTGTTCAGTATCATTGCTTTTTTTAAGTTTGCTTTGTTGATTGTTATTTTGGATATGACCTTACGTTTTTCTTTTGGGTAAAAAAGTTCTCGCATGAGTTATCTTGTATGACCTTATATTTCTCTTGGTTGAGAAGTATTTTGGAAAGAATTCTTACGAGTAAAACTATATTGGTATATAAATTTGAAAGACTACACACCAGTGTTTTACGACCCCTTTTGGTATTATGGTGTCTTTTGTTTGAGTAACATCTTTCATATTTGATGTCTAATTATAAAAGTCCTTTTGAAGTATTGTGTTAGTGTTTGAGAAAAACTGTGTTTAAAATGATCCTTATAAATAGAATATGTTTAAATGGTCTATGCAAATAGGATATGAAAATTGTTAAGTGGTTAAATAAATTTTATTTTATTATAAAAAGCTGGTTTAAAGTGATTCATAGTGGTAAGGTACGATACACCATTAGATAACCATTTCTAGATTTTTATGACAACCAGAATGAATTTTTTCAAAGATTACATTTAAGACAATTTCATTATTATTTAAAATGATTTTTATACTTAAAGTGACTTTCTTAATTCAAATCGATTTTT
>BQNB010119452.1:0-20812 GCA_026074375.1 Tanacetum coccineum
AGCATAATTCATAAACGGCTTAGGATTTACATAGAAACCCTTCGTAAAAACATTGAGGACAATGTTTCATTCTAGTATGGGGGGATCTTTGATTTGATTGTGCTTGCAGCCGTTGTTCTCACGTAATCCCGTTTTTACCACCAAAATTTCAAAAAAATGAAAAATTTTAAAATTTTCAAAAATAAAATAAGTGTTTTGTCACAATTTTGACTTTCCTGTTCGGTAGAATAAGAGTAAATTTTGACTCGATCGAGCGTGTTGAGCTCTAGCTTGTTCCTTAACTTTTAGGCTAAGTATTCACGAATATTCGCGAAGAACGAAAAATGATAGTGTTAAGTATGAGTTGGATGCTAAACAAGGATTATTTTGAAATCTTAAGAGCTCATGTGTGTAATTATTAAACTAAAATTAATAATTTTTATGTAGTATATAGCAAAAATTTTAGCCTTAGTTCAAATTTATACTTGAATTTTTCAAAAAGACGTTTTTCTAAATTAAAAAAAATAATAATAATAAAATAAAAAAATGATGAAAATGCAAAAATATAATAAATATAAACTGTGGGCTGATAAAAGTTTGCTGCATCTTGCCGGCTCACAACCGATGTTACAGCCTTCTAAAGAAAGCCCATAGTAAGAATAAATAATCCGAGACTGATAAAAGTTTGATGTATCTTGCCAGCTCACAACCGATGTTGCAGCCTTCTAAAAAGTCGAGGGTTACAAATTGCATAAATGGTTAATATTAAGTGTGAATAAAAGATCTCTTTTTGTTAAATTCAGATATGCTTTTGAACTTTGGCTATTCTATTTTATAAGCTATGTGCATACGGAAAACCTAAGAACTTATGAAACCTAAGGTTCGTGAGTCCCGATACTAGTCTTTGTGGGGTGTCAAAAGCCTGGTCACTTGACCGCAAGGTTGGGATGTGCCAAGACGAAAGTCGCTACATGGGATGATCTCGCCTTCAAACTCATTATTCTCGGGTGGAACGTGAAACATAGAATGTTGCAAACGTTGATCCATGGTTGAAATTCAAAATAGCACATACACCTAAGATATAAATTGTCGGGAGTGAAAAGTTTACAAATTGCAAATATGAGTAGTGTTAGCATCTTAACTCATAATTAACGGTGATTTCCTTTTTGACTTGACTCGTTTTTGGGTCAAACGACCTCCGTTTTCAGTCTAGTCTTTTTCATTCTTCGTTATTAGTCCCCTAGAGTAGTTTAGAAGTAAAAATTTCTTTGTAGGGTTAATTTTTAAGATTTTAGGTTTTGGACCCCTTGTTCGGGATTCGTGCTCTCGTTTTTCAGCTTAATTTCATAATTTTTAGGTTTTACTTAATCGTTTTTGTTTGTTATTGTTTAACTTAGCTTTCCACACTCTCAAATAATTTCTCTCATTCAAACTCCAATCTTCCGACTGTATCGATTCTCCAGTCCAGCCTCGTTGGGGATAAACGACCCGGGAACATTCTATACTACTTCCCGGTTTTATTGATTTGTGTTCTTAGATTATACTTAATATATATATTTTATATTGTATTATATATTATATATATTAGACCCAAGGATAGAGGGGTGGTTGTACAGGAGCCAAGTAAGTTCAGAGTTCCACAAGAGACACAACCTTCAAGTTCTAAACATAAAGGAAAAGGTATTATGATTGAGCCTGAAGTTCCTTTGAAGAGAAAAGATCAAATTTCTCTTGATGAACAAATTGTAAGAGATATTCAAGCTAAGTTGGATGCTGAATTATTAGAAGAGCAAAAGATAGCAAGGAAACAAGAAGAAGAAGCCAACATAGCATTGATTGAGTCATGGGAAAATACACAAGCTATGATGGAGGCTGATAGATTGCTGGCTAAGAGACTCTAATCAAAGGAAAGAGAGGAATTGCCAGATGAGGAAAAAGCAAAACTATTTATAGAACTGATGGAGAAAAGAAGAAAGCATTTTGCTGCTCTTAGAGCATAAGAAAAGAGAAACAGACCTCCTACCAAGGCATAAAAGAGAACTCAAATGTCTACTTATCTTAAGCACATAGGTGGATATACATACAAACAACTAAAAGGAAAGAGTTTTAATGAAATTCAAAAGTTGTTTGATAAGGAAATGAAGAGAGTAAATACCTTTGTAGCTATGGGTTCTGAGGTACAGAAAAGCAAAGAAAAGAAGGAAGAAGGTAGAGAGGAAACAGCTAAAGGTAGCAGAAAGAAGATGATTGGAAGGAAAAGAGCAGGGAAAGAACAACAGAAAGAATCCTCAAAGAAACAAAAAGTAAAGGAAGAAAAAGAGTCAAAGGAAGTTGATGAAGTTAAGCTAAAGAAGCTTTTGGTGATTAAAAAGGATGAAGATATAGCAACTGATGCTATACCACTTGCTACCAAATTACCAGTGATTGTTGATTATAAGCTTCATAAAGAGGGGATGTTAGTACATTATCAGTTAATAAGAGCAGATGGAAGTTCCAAGAGATACTCTTCAATGATAAGGATGCTGCAAGGTATAGATAGAGAAGACTTGGAAGCTCTTTGGAGGATAGTGAAGGCAAAGTATGGTGATACAAGGCCTGAAAATGAATTTGAAAGAGTGTTGTATGGAGATTTGAAAGTTATGTTTGAACCAGACATAAAAAGTGATATATGGAGAATGTTACAAGGATACAAAGTGACTATTTGGAAGTTGATTGATTCATCTGGAGTTCACTTTGTAAGGTTTGATAATCTTTACATTTTTATGTTGGATGAAAGGAGATACCCCCTCACACCAATTAACATTACCAATATGCTCAACAAGAAACTTCAAACTGATCATAAAATAAGATGTGTTATCAACTGCTAAAGCTTATGGTAAAGTAGCAAAAAGGTAAATGAAAGGTTTGAATGCATCTTCTTGAAGTGTGATGAAGACTTTTAAAGAAGAAACTTGAAGATTCAGAAGATGAACATCAAGTTTAGGGGAGGATTGTTGGTACTTAAAAGACTTCATGGATTCTTAGAAGTTACTGCTGCTCAGGTACCTAATGGAAATTATGTTAAGTGGTTAGTACTGGTGGTATAACGTTACCACTACTAGTTACTACTGTTAGTATAATTTAGTACTGATAGCATAAAGTTACTGTTGTTAGTTGAAGTTAAGATTGCTTAGTGTTGAAGACATATATAAGCTAAGTAGTTAGTGATGTTAGTAGTAAAAGCTAAGACTGCTAGTACAAGTTACTACTATTAGTGTATATTAGTACTGCTAGTACTAATGTTACTATTGCTTATGTTTATCAGTGCTGGTGGTGGAAAGATTACAACTGTTTGAAGACTTTCTACTGTCAAGAGGATAAAGACGAATTAAAGAGATAAAGATTGTTTGGAGAACAAGAATGCGTATGAAGATAAGTGTTGAGATATTTATGTACAAGATATACATAATGTATTTATTTAGAAGATTATGTTTATGTTTATAAAAGATTGAGATATCTTAGGAATGTATTGTAAGCCGACTAGGACTCCTTAGTCTATAAAAAGAGGTTCTAGGGCATTAGTTGAGGTAATCACAAAAACACACAGTCGTATCATTAACAGTTTTCATAGTTGTCAAAGTCGATTAAGAAAAGCTTCAAGGTTGTAAACCCCAGTACTAAGTTAAGAGTACTCGTATTATTGATCTAATAATATTAGAGCATTTGGTTATATCTTTGTTGTTCAAGATTATTGTTTCATTGATTTTACTTCTAGAGTATTAAGGTGTAGATTCTGCATACACTTTTATATACAAAAAAAGTTTCTACAACAAGTTATTTTGGATTTATCAAGGTAATTTAACCTTAGACAACCTAAGGAATCAATCTTGGTTTGGGATCAACATTTTTCTTCTTATTTTATTTTTATTTTTCCTTTTCTTTTATAAATATTAAAAAATTCCTAAAATATTTTTATTTTTATTTTTATTTTTTTATCTCTATAAAAATATTCTCCTTTATCCTCTTATTTCGTTTAATTCTTATCTTCTTTATCCTCTTATTTCTTTAATTTTTAAGTCTTCGTGCAACCAACGTAGTTGTTTTAAGTGTGGAGGCCCGTTTGGTGATATTTTTCAATGGTGTACTTGTGTGTGGTGTAGAAGAAATTATATGGATGAAGTTTGTTCTGTATGTTATTTTGGAGATGGAGATTCATTCGCTTATGATCCAAATCCGAATTCTTTCAATGATCTTCCAAATTTTTCTGACTACCCTCCACAACCCTAGTATGAGACATACTCGTTCGAGTTATGTGGAAATGATTCTCACCATGGTTATGATTGTCCACCACGGTTCCTGCTTGTCAATGAGCAAGAACCGAGCTACAATCAAAACTTTGGTGATAATTAATATCCACAAAATTTACTAAGTTTTCTACAACAATATATTTGCTGTGAAAACTGTGGGGGTCCTCATGAAAGTTTTTAATGTCAACCAATGAATCAAAACCACTTTGAGCATAATTCTAACTATTCTGGTTTTAACCAACCCCCGCTGTAACACCCCCAAAATCTGGTCGCAGCGGAATGGTAACAATGGGGTGCTACTTCATAGTCCATACACACAAGTCACAGAAAACGACCTCAAAAGAGACGTTTTAAGATAAATTTCACATTTGATATATTAAAATCAGAGTTTACAAATTATTTAATGGTACTCAAATTATTATGCGTTCAAAAATATATCCGCGCGACTCGAATGCTCCCAATGCTCCACTAGCAAAATAGTAACCTGAAAATACATGCTAAAACGGTCAACATAAAGTTGGTGAATTCATAGGTTTAAGTAAAAAAACGGTATTGTAATAATTTAAGAAATATTTCAGAAGAAAAGTAGCGTTACAACATTTAAAAGTGTTATTTCCGAAATCCAAGTAGAGATTTAATAAATCTAGTAATGTTCAGTAGTGGACCACAAGATCGAAGTAAATGGTGGACTAAGTACGTATTCCGAAGTCCAAAACAAGTAATAGCAGACTATGTACGTATTCCATAGTCCAAAATAGGTAAGGTAGACAAGAGAAACACATTCATCATGTCCAACACTTTGTATTATTGCACTAAGCTCATGACCCCGAAGCCTTAACTAGTTTGTGCCCCAAATGTATAGGATGCTTGCCAACAACCTAAAAGTATTCTCAATGTTAAATGCACCATGGTCAACTTGTGACCAGAAATTCCAGGTGGGGATTGTCAGTCCCGATAGATCTATCCACAACACTCGCGCTCACTACAATAGCAATTGACGGTTCATGATATAGTAGGGACTTAATTGGCAATAGTGGTAACTTAGGCAATAATATTCAGGCAGTAATCTGGATAGCATACAGTTTAAAACACTTTGAAAACACTTAGAAAAACACTTGTGTCCAATAGTAAAATAAGCAATGTAATTCACCCCTTAGAGTTTGTAAAACAATTAAGTAGTAAAAAGGGGGCTATGAACTCACCTTGAGTACTGATAGTCCAATAATCACAGATAAAATGAACTCACATGATGATGAAATAACGATTGGCGGGGAATGTACACAGTAGAGTACAAGACGAAACTGAAACAAATGAAACGGCTTGTCGACAAGAAGTTACGGTTTAACTGAACGGTCAGACCACTAGCTAAGAGATGGAATTGGGTTTCCCGATTGGCATGGTTACGTCAAGCGACACGTTGTATAAACAATTTAGATTTTAAAAGTTGTAATAGTTTGGTGGTTGGTTAATTAAATAAATCAAAAAATGTGAAAGCAAGGTGTGTAATCATATTATATTATATTTCGTTTCTCGTACTGGTCGTGTCTAAATAGTTACCCTCATTGTAAAAGCTATAGTTTTCGTTGTTATCGAGTTGTCACGATCTAATTAATTTAAGGCATTTGATTCGTTCTTTTCAAGATAATAATTAAAGTAAGATTTGTATAAATTTACTAAGCGTAGCAATTTATAAAAATCTTGGCATGACCTATTCGTTTATTTAACGTTTTCCATATTAACAAAAGTTAATTGTTTTCCCTCAATTCAATACATGTTGCAAACCCAAACACATCTTTTAACAGTTATTATAAACACAGAAACAGAAATAATAAATAAAATATTTATTTAACCAATACCACATTTAGATCGTTTAATAATATAAATTGTATATATGAAATCTGTTAAAGTTTTTATTATCCGAATTTTTATACCAACCAAACACCCCCTTTTCTGTTATAACCAATAAAACAAACACACCCCACTCGGCTTAAACCCAAAACCAAACACACGTGTTGCCTACTGTCCCCAAACACCCATGTTTGGGTGTTATACACAAAACCAAACGTACCCTAACTGTTGAGATAAACCAAAAACGCTACCCTAACGTTAAAAAACATCCAAACAGCCCTCTGGTGTTTTTAAAACCGACACGAATCACCCTCCCCCCGCTAGTTCAAAGACCAACAACAATCTCACACCCTCGGCTGGAAAAACAACAAACCAAACCCACCCGAGTGGTGCGGCTGTCCCGAAACCCCAACGCACCCTATGGGGTCTGAAAACACAACACAATAAGCGCCCTTGCTCCTGTGCGGCATCCATAACAACCATACGAGCACCCTTTGATATTTATAACCCGTACAAACACTCTCTTGCGGCTGTCTTAACCTAACAGCCAAACGCCCCTTAAAATAAAAATAAAAATAACACAAAATGAAACCATTCCAACTTAGGAGTATATGGGTGGGGAGATGGTGGCTGTTGGTGTTGCTGTTGGTGGTGCAGCATGGTTGCTGCGAAGGTGGTGGCAGACGGCTGCTGTTCACAGTAGATAGTGGGATGATGCATGATAGGGTATGGTGGTGGCAGTGAGTTTGTGGTGCGGAGTGAAGCTGCGGGGGGGTGATGGTGATCGAAGGGTGTGTTTGGCGGGGATGTGTGCGTGGTGATGGTATAGGTGGGGTGGTGTTGAGTGGCGGTGATGGAGATGATATGATGGTGATGATGATGATAACGTGAAGATGATGATGATGGTGTAAAGGTGGTGGTGACTGTGGCAGCCGGAGGGGGGGGGGGGAAAGGCGCGTGGTAAAGGGGATCGAATAGATCGGAAGATGGGGACCAATTTTGCGTTCGGCAGGAAAAGTCCGCCGGAAAACTTTTCCGGCGACGGCGGCGTGGCGGTGGCCGGAGGAGGGTGGTGGCCGGCGGTGGGGAGGGAGAGAGGTTGAAGATGAGTATGTGTATGTGTATATAAGATGGAAAATGAAAAATGATATATAAAAATTTATATATATAATAAAAGTTTTAAATTTTTTGATAAGTTGTTAATAGTTGAGGGTTAACTTTGTAAATATTTCACAGGGACCTAACGTGTAACTTTGGAGTATTATTTTGATAACTATCGGTTCGGGACTCATTTGGGCTAGTTAACGGTCGATTCAATACACGAAACTTGCGCCATTGTTTTTCAAATCATTTTTCTGATAAAAATGAGTATTTACTTGATAATATTTTATAAATATTTTTATTTAATAAAAAGTGTTAATTAAATCTATTTAATTATTTTCTCGTTTCTAAATCTTTCGAGGGCATTTCAGTCACCTTCTGACTGTTTCTGGGTCTCGGTCAAAACTAAAAAGTTGTCAGGAATGTCGTTTTTGCATGTTTTTCTCAGGTTATTATTTGCTAGTGGAGCATTGGGAGCATTCGAGTCGCTGGGATATATTTTTTTTTGAACGCATAATAATTTGAGTACCATTAAATAATTTGTAAACTCTGATTTTAATATATCAAATGTGAAATTTATCTTAAAACGTCTCTTTTGAGGTCGTTTTCTGTGACTTGTGTTTTGTGCCCTGAAGTAGCACCCCAACATTTCAACCATTCCGCTGCGTTGTCCTGATTTTTTTTGGGGGTGTTACAGTAAGCCCGATATCATGTTTAGTGTCTGCCTCTGTGCCCGCTTCCAAGAGGCTCCCAAAACCTCTCACCTTTGGAAAAAAAAAAAAAAGCGGTTAAGCGTATCTTCCGATACATTAAAGGCACTACGCACTTAGGATTATGGTATCCTAAGGGGACCGGCATAGAAACTGTAGTATATGCCGACTCTGATCATGCGAGAGATTATGTGGACCGAAAGAGCACTAGCGGTATTTGTACGTTCGTAGGATGTTGTTTGACATCTTGGTTCTCGAAGAAACAAACCGCTCTTGCTATATCCACTACCGAAGCCGAATACGTAAGCGCCGGAAAGGCATGTCAACAAGCACTATGGATGAAACAAGCTCTTATCGACTACGACGTACGACTCGACGACGTCCTTATCATGTGCGACAATAAAGGCGCGATTGACCTTAGCAAAAACCCGGTGCAACATTCTCAAACCAAACACATCAAAATTCGTCACCACTTTCTTCGTGATAATGTCCAGAAAGGACATATCTCAATCGAAAAAGTACCATCCGTCAACAATATTGCTGACATTCTAACGAAACCTCTTAAACGTTAATCGTTTAACTATCTACGTCTTGGTTTAGGAATGATGGAACACATTCCATAAATCATACTAGTCCGCTTATCTTCTTCTGTCTCAATTCTAGTCTGTGTTCCATTCTGTGTTGTGACAACTTAAATACTTCATCCGAAGTACTTTAAGCATTTTTAATTCGCGAAATGCAAATAAAAATGTTACTCTCTAATTGTAAAATTTTTCGTCAAAAACTAAGTCCAAACCATATCATCTGAGGGCGGACCCTATAGCCTACCCCCCCCCCCCCCCCCCAATATATTTGGGACCGCCAGGGCAATATGGGACTGCCAAGAGTAAACTCCCATATTTTACACATAACCAAAATTTTCAATTCACAAAACCAAACACACCCTTTACCTGCTGCAAGTGACGAAAACGAACAAAGACACCCAAAAATTCAAAATCAACAACTAAAACTATAATTGAAGATCAAATCAATACATATAATCATTTACAACATCTTAAAGATCATCAATTGTAAGTCATTTCATTTATTTTCTTTCAATTTGAGTCTAGGGTTCATAATGAACATTAAAATTGAAATTGGGGATTTTTTATTTCTCTTTCAATTTTGTACAATTAAGACTACTAAGATACAATGTATAACTAATATGCTTCCCGTAGACATAGGATTTGCATACATTAGTGAATTTATGTTAAAAATTGATTTTTGAACAAAACCCCTAAATTTTTTTTTCAAATCACTCATTAGGATCTAATAAATTGTGGTTATGCACTCGTTAATACAACTTAAAAACTTTTCAAAAACACTTGCATTAATGATCTCATGAACAATTTCGAAGGATACATATTTATATGTATTTTTCGACATGTTTGGATGAGCAAAATCAAATTAAGGAGCGTTTGGATTAACTCTTAGGATTTTATTTTTAGGTCGAGTTAATCGTTACTCCATATTTGTCACATTTAGGCACACACTAGAAACACTGTTAATAAAATGTTACAAGTAAAATGCTATCAAATGTGACCACATTTTTTTCTAGGTAACAATGCCTCGAATCACCAGATTAGATCACCAAAAGACATGTAACTACATCCCACTCATATCAAATGAATTCAATTAACCATTAAGAAACATCATTGCAAGCCTTGAAAAATGGTACTTTCATGAGGGTAGGGTTGTAAGTCAAAACTTTAAAAACATGAGTCATATCCATGCTAAGTTTGGATTAATTGGTTTTGATTGTTTGTTGAACATAAACGAATAAATTGTCCCTCGTTTTGTTTTCGAGTTTTATAGTCAACTCACGTTTGACTATAACTCCAAGGGTCATTTTGTGGTCAATTTCTTCATAAAAAATAAGCCATTCTCTCTCACTCTCGAAGAATTCAACAAATCTTAAAAATCCCTTTCAAAGGTCAAGTGTCTCACACCGACATGTGGTCACTCGAATACTTGTCAATAAGTGTTCCAAGTAAAGGTCGTTACAAAACCACTCCTCCTTCTCCAAATGTCATCAAGTCTCTTATTCAAGTTCCTCGACAAGGTCAAGTTACTCGTACCAAAAACAAGAAAACCATTGTCATAGATATAAACAAAAATTTATCCTGCGAGATTCAACCTCGTATGAAAACATGGGTTGATATCATTCCTGAGAATGCCAATTTTTTGGGAGGTCATCGTGATCATGTCTCCGCTTGTCTTTGTCATATGCTTTATTGCATTGAAACCTCCACTCCATACAATCTAGCATTTTTCATTCTCAAAAGAATGGAAAAGACTCGAAACAAACCTAAGAAACTCTTACCTTATGGAATGCTTTTGACTAGATTGTTCAAACATGTTGCGTTCGTCTTTTCTGAGTTAGCAATTGATCACTATCTCTCACATGATCGAGTCATGAATCCATTCACTCCTCATTATGAGTGAAAGACGCGATCTGATCAAACAAGTCATCAATTCTGGGAAGAGGGTAACGGTTCTTTTAGTCACTTGTTTAGTTCTGTCGTCAATTCCCACATTCTCAACGAACCATTCTTCTTTCCTTGCAAAGAGCAAGGAGCTCCCCATGGTGAGTGACTTGGTCGAATAACAACCTTCTCTGAAGTTCTTTGAGCTGGTCGCAATTTAAATATTTCTGAAGGGGCTACCGGTATGGAGATCTAACAACTGGGATGCGCCTGGGATTAGATCGATGCGAAAGGTTCTTACTCTCGCACATGAGGTAAAAAACCCAACAGATATCTGGAAATACTTCGGGGAAATCTCGGTCAATGCGGATGTCATAAGCTTTTTTCTCATCAGCCTTGATTACATGCAAGTGCTCCAAGATCCTTTCGCCTCTCGCCTTGAACTTCAAGATCTCGCCATTCGGGAAGAGGAATACGGCATTCTTCTATACAATCGAAGAGAGCTCGGTGATGCCAACCAATCCATTCAATGATAAATCAAAACTTCCTAGTTGGGTTGGCAACAAAGTCTATTTTGAAGCCGTGGATTTAATAAGCCTAAAGGTGCAACTACATAAAAATGGTATTTGTACTAAAACATTTCCGTCTGCTAAATTTCGATTTAATAATTATGTTCAAAGCAAGTTGGGGCAATATCATACAAGGCGTAAACGAGAAGATACAAAAACTCTTTCAGCATCCAGAATCAAAGAAGAATACAAGCGTCTGATCATTAAGGAGAAACGTACCCGTGACCACATTCGGATTCTGCTTGCGGATTTTCAACCCCCACATAAGCTCTAGCACGAGCTACCATCATTCTGGTGGTTCAATGTTTTGGACACTTGTCTTGAGGTTCCTTTCTCACACACCCGAGCATGTCATAATTTGCAGGAAATTATTACTGCACCTGGACCCGAATCTACAAATCCTTCTCTTGGGTGATCCCAATTTTTGACATTTCTGGCACCTTTGAGAGGACACTGGTCCATGATGATGTAAGTTGCAGCGATTGGCACTTTGGTTAAATTTCCAGCATAAATCTTTCCTCCGATATATTTATTTTGTACTTAAAATTTTTTCTTTGGCTTGTCACGGTGGTCTAGGCGGGCAGATCTGCCTGACAGTCCTGGTCTCCTATTTAGTTGCTGGGATAATTGTTGTTTCGGTTGCGGTTCTTATTTTTTTTTTTTTTTTTCTTTTTTTTTTTTTTTTTTTTTTTTTTATTTTTTTTTCTCATTTTTTTTTTTTTTTTTTTTATGGTTGTAGTTGTGGTTTATTGTTTTGGGATTTAAAAGTTATTGTTATTGGTGTTCCTTTGGTTGTCTTCCCATTTCCTTTTATTACTTTCACTAATTCTAGCAGCCTTACCCTGAACTGATTGCTCGACCAGTGCACGGGCCATGTTGATTGCCTCATGCAAGGTCGCAGGCTTAGAAGAAATCATATTTCCTTTGATTCCTTCAGGAAACCCACGAATGTACTTTCCAATCTTCTTGCTTTCAGTGGGCATCAATTCAGGACACATCAGAACTAGTTCATGGAAGCGATTGCTGTAAGCCTCGATATCATCTCCTTTCAGAGTCAGAGTCCAGAGTTCTTGCTCCATCTTTTCGATTTCGGTTGCTGGGCAGTATTCAGTCGTCATCATAGCTTTCACGTTGCTCCAGGGGATCTGATTAGCATTAGCGAGTCCCAAAGTCTGAACATTTCCGTTCCACCAGGTTAGGGCACGACCCTCGAACGTGCACATAGCAAACTTCACTTTGTCATCTTCAGCACATTTGCAAATCTCAAACACTTGCTCTATCTTTTCGAACCAACGTTTCAGTCCGACTACGCCTTCAGTCCCCTTGAAAGAGTGAGGCTTGCAGTTCATAAATGTCTTATACGAACATCCCTGTATCTCTGGCACAACAGTCCCTCCAGTATTTGTTGATCCAGATCCACCAGTATTGTTTGAGTCAGCTCTAGTCTTTTCATATTTTTCAATGGCTTTGGCCACACGCCTTTCCACTATCTTCCTAACGGATTTCTTCTTAAATCTCCTGGGCGGCATGATTCTGGAAACATACGTGTATAATTTGTTTAAGAATTTGTAAAGGTATGCAGAGTTATGGGATATGATAATGATGGAGAAAAGGAAATAGAAGGATGATGTAAATAATCATGAATTACTCAGGGTATATAATTGACTGATAGAGATAGATATTGATATGTCAAAAGATAGACGTAAGAGATCGAATTTAAACCAAGTATTATATATATAAGGTTATATATAATGCAATAATGATAATCAGAAAAGCAAGTAAGGATCGGGGAATACGCGCGCGTGGATATCGGATAGCGATGAAGGATTCTGTAAATTTGAAAATGAAAGAAAAGAAAATCTTTAAACTTTGTAGTTATAGACTAGGTTTTGAAAATGACCCAGTTCCCTATAACCTTGGCTCTGGTACCATCTGTAAAAACAACCCCCAAAATCAGGTAGCGCGGAATAGTTAACATGGGGTGGCTACTTCAAGATCACAAACAAGATTTAGGAAACCGACCAGAATGGGCGTTTTAAGATAATATTTCATTTATAGCAAAATATCAGAGTTAATACATTTGGTCCCATAAGTTTTTGATGTCTTAAAACATCCACATACATTTAAACAAAATTCTCAAAAGACATTCATCATGTCTAACACTTTGTATTATTGCACTAAGCTCATGAACCCGAAGCCTTAACTAGTTTGTGCCCCAAATGTATAGGATGCTTGCCAACAACCTAAAAGTATTCTCAATGTTAAATGCACCATGGTCAACTTGTGACCAGAAATTCCAGGTGGGGATTGTCAGTCCCGATAGATCTATCCACAACACTAGCGCTCACTACAATAGCAATTGACGGTTCATGATATAGTAGGGACTTAATTGGCAATAGTGGTAACTTAGGCAATAATATTCAGGCAGTAATCTGGATAGCATACAGTTTAAAATACTTTGAAAACACTTATAGTAAAACAATCATGTAATTCCACCCCGTAGAGTTTATAAAACAAGGAGATAGAAATGGGGGCTATGAACTCACAAAGTATTGAAAGGTAATTGTACTGTAGTAAAATATATGAGTTTGTAAAAGAGCATGTATTCCCCTCGCGGGTTTATAAAACATTGAAAAGATTGAAATGCGAGACTATGAACTCACTAAGTCCTTGAAAAGTAATCACATTGTTTATAAGATAAACGAGTATGTAAAAGAGTTTGTAACAAGCATGTATCCCCCTCGCGGGTTTATAAAGCATGTAAATAAGTAAAAGCGAGGCTATGAATCTCACCTTGAGTACTGATAGTCCAATAATCACAGATAAAATGTCACGCAAAACGTGCGATGCAACCTATTTAAATTAAGGTCGAATAAGTACCGAGTACTTCAATTTATAACATTGAATATAATCTTATAGTTGTTACATCGTACTATCGTTCGGGCTATCATAAATAAAGAGGTCATGACATGACGTTCGAGGAGTTAGGATACTTTAAATCGTAAATCCAACAACATCGTCGATACGCCATCCGAAGAGGCCTCATTATGAAACTCCCTAGTAATATAGCACTTTGATAACCACTCAATATTCTATATAGCATAATCACCGACTAATCGTTTTAGTAAAATAATATTTATAAAGTGAAAACGTTTATAAATATACTTTTCGTAAAAATGACCTAATTTTGTCGTTTTAAGCCCGTTGCTCGCGTTTCTTACGTCCACGTCTTCGTAGTAAGACGAGCGATCAAAATAATATTTTTTCAAGTTTTTGATTTTTCCTGCGTATGAATAGTTTTTTTTTTACCTATTCACAACATCTATATACGCGATTTTATACTTTTAATTACGAAAAACCCTTTAGTCGTATCTTTATTCGTTATAGCTCCGTTTTTATCGATTCTTTCGAAGCACGTTCTCGTATTTGAAAGTTTTATCAATATGGATGTTATAAAGTATCAAGTTTCTGTTTGTGAATAGTACTTTTTATAAAAAAAAATTTTTATAAAAGTATAACTATCTTAATCTTGTAGAATGGCTGTATCTCTTCTGTTATTAAAGCGGGTTTTTCGAGTTCATTATGACCCATCTATCCTTGTGACATTAGTATTTTATAAAATCATAAAACATAATTTAAATGATTAAAATACAAAACAGCCCGCTAAGATATTTATTTCCAAAATGTGTTTAAAAACTTGTTTATGAATTAATTTAGTTTAGTTAGTTTAACTTGAAAAAACTACTAACCATATTTACATATGTGGTACTTATATAAAGTCCAATATCATCCCTAGTCCTTGTAAATTCATTATAAAAAGTATAACCCTTTAACTTTCATTAGTATTCATATGTGAAGATAAAGAACATTAAAAACCCTAATTTAACCTAAACATGTTTATACTTAATCCATAGGTTAACATACTTTTATTTTTACTTTTCCATGGTATATAGGACCATATGACATAAGAATAAGTGTATAAATTGATAAACTCAAATAAAAACCCATTTTACACATTTAAAAGTCATTAGTGGTGATTTAGCCGTAAATAACATATAACACATAAAATCACAACAATTAAAAGTATGAAGGATTTAGAAAGACCTTAGTGATGATGTATAGGATGTAAAATGAATGCTAAACCCGTGTTTAGACTTAAATCCAAGCTTTCAAGCTTATAACCCTAGATTAGGTTTCCAAACCCAAATCTTCTTATTCTCTTAATAACTCGGCAAATGGTGATACAAGGCTTGTAATATGACTTAATACATCTAGGATAGATGTATAAAGGTATGTAAAATATTAGAAAATCAAAAGTGTGGAATTTGTTGTTTGGATGGCTTAATTGAGCCGTGAGTTTTAGGGTGAAAAAGGGAGAAAGAAAATGAAATTTTCAAGTATAAGAAGTATGAAAATTTTACTCATGCATGCATGCCTATTTATAGTGAAAATATCTTGCTAACTTAACCATGGTTACTTTCTAACCCTAGGTTAAGTTAACATGCCTAGTTGATAAAAAGTGTAAGAGTTTTATTTTCATAAAAATCTTTATAATATCCTAATAACATGTATACTTCAAAAGTCTTGGGTCTCACCTTGTAAATTCGGCATAATATATATAAATAGAGATGTACTTTTTGATTATTTGATATTGGGTTATAATCGTGTATTTGTTTTAGAGCGTAGTTAGGTTTTAGAACATCGGGTATGCCTAAACGTATTTTATTATGAAACGTAAGCATTTTACGTAGCCGATAAAAATAAGATGAACAAAGTCATTAATTATCCTCATAATAATCATATAACACTTGCTTGATGTAAATATTTAATTGTTTAATGCCCGTTTACATTATATGATCATTTTCAGTCTACGCGATTTAGCTTAACGATTAAAATTAAAAGTGAACGCGTACGAGAAAAATAAATAAATAGTGAAGTTAAATAGTACTGTAAATGACCTGAAAATACGGAATATTACAGTCCTTCCCCGTTAAATGAGCCTTGTCCTCAAGGCTCAAGTTGCGACATTTGACGAAGGTACGGGTTCGGAGAAAGATGCGGATATTTCATCCGAAATTGTGTTGATGAAGAGGTGTAGGTTTTAAGGTGATTACTCTCAGCATGACATGGTCTTTCCTGAATGCATAGGTAATCAGTCTATGCACCAAGTATACATAGGTGATTAAACTATGTATATTTGAGGTCCAATGATGTAATGCTTATTTTTGTCAAAAACCGTGTGATGTAGGAACTGTATCAAATAGTTTTATAACGAAATGAAATAGTCAATAAAGTAAACGTGAGGTAGCTTATAGGGTGACAACAAATGATAGCAAAATGGTTTATGGGTTGACATCGAGATTGTTTGTAAAGCGATAACGAACGCAAAAGTAGTCAAAGAAAAGAAACGTAAAGAATTATTCAATCAACAAAATGGCATAAAGAGTCGTGTTCTAAAGGTATGTGCTCCAAGGTGACACGTATGAGGTGACAAGTTAAAGTCGCGAAAAGTTCGAAGTAAATCGTAATAGATCAAAAAGAAAATATCCCATAGGTATAGGTATTCTTATATAATACCAGTATTGACGCTCGAAGGAGTAAATGAGAAATCAGGAAGTACACGAAAATCAGAGTGATCAATAATTATAACGGACCGATATAGGGTAAATAGTAAGACATCATAAGATAGACGTAAGAGAACGAAATCATAGTCTAGTATTAAATACTCATTATCCATGTAATAGTAGTAGGGATGCAAAAGAGAGCATATAAGTTACCTGGGAGCAAGCGCGCACGGATATCGGATAAAACAAGGAGAGACTCTATATTTTGAAAAACATGGTCATAGTCTAGGTTTTGAAAACGACCTAGTTCTCTATGACTTCAGCTCTGATACCAATCTGTAACACCCCCAAAATCTGGTACAACGCAGCGGAATGGTAACAATGGGGTGCTACTTCAGGGCACAAAACACAAGTCACGGAAAACGACCTCAAAAGAGACGTTTAAATAAATTTCACATTTGATATATTAAAATCAGAGTTTACAAATTATTTAATGGTACTCAAATTATTATGCGTTCAAAAATATATCCGCGCGACTCGAATGCTCCCAATGCTCCACTAGCAAATAATAACCTGAGAAAAACATGCAAAAACGGTCAACATAAAGTTGGTGAATTCATAGGTTTAGATAAAAATAGTATTGAAATAATTTAAGAAATATTTGAGAAGAAAAGTAGCGTTACAGCATTTAAAAGTGTTATTTCCGAAATCCAAGTAGAGATTTAATAAATCTAGTAATGTTCAGTAGTGGACCACAAGATCGAAGTAAATGGTGGACTAAGTACGTATTCCGAAGTCCAAAACAAGTAATAGCAGACTATGTACGTATTCCATAGTCCAAAATAGTAAGTCGACAAGAGAAACACATTCAAACATGTCCAACATTTGTATTATTGCACTAAGCTCATGACCCCGAAGTCCTTAACATATTTGTTCCCACAAATGATATTGATGCTTGCCAACACCAAAAGTATTCCTCAATGTTAAATGCACCATGGTAAACTTGATGACCAGAATTTCCAGGTGGGGAATTGTCAGTCCCGATAGATCCACCACGAGACACTCGCGCTCACTACAATAGCAATTGACGGTTCATGATATAGTAGGGACTTAATTGGCAATAGTGGTAACTTAGGCAATAATATTCAGGCAGTAATCTGGATAGCATACAGTTTAAAACAAAACACTTGTGTCCGTAGTAAAACAATCATGTAATTCCACCCCGTAGAGTTTATAAAACAAGGAGATAGAAATGGGGGCTATGAACTCACAAAGTATTGAAAGGTAATTGTACTGTAGTAAAATATATGAGTTTGTAAAAGAGCATGTATTCCCCTCGCGGGTTTATAAAACATTAAAAAGATTGAAATGCGAGACTATGAACTCACTAAGTCCTTGAAAAGTAATCACATTGTTTATAAGATAAACGAGTATGTAAAAGAGTTTGTAACAAGCATGTATCCCCCTCGCGGGTTTATAAAGCATGTAAATAAGTAAAAGCGAGGCTATGAATCTCACCTTGAGTACTGATAGTCCAATAATCACAGATAAAATGTCACGCAAAACGTGCGATGCAACCTATTTAAATTAAGGTCGAATAAGTACCGAGTACTTCATGTTAGAACAATGAATAATAATCTTATAGTATGTTACTTCGAACTACGTTTCAGGGGGCTATCATAAATAAAGAGGTCATGACATGACGTTCGAGGAGTTAGGATACTTTAAATCGTAAATCCAACAACATCGTCGATACGCCATCCGAAGAGGCCTCATTATGAAACTCCCTAGTAATATAGCACTTTGATAACCACTCAATATTCTATATAGCATAATCACCGACTAATCGTTTTAGTAAAATAATATTTATAAAGTGAAAACGTTTATAAATATACTTTTCGTAAAAATGACCTAATTTGGTCGTTTTAAGCCCGTTGCTCGCGTTTCTTACGTCCACGTCTTCGTAGTAAGACGAGTGATCAAAATATTATATTTTCAAGTTTTTGATTTTCTGCGATGAATAGTTTTTTTTTACTATTCACAACAGCTATATACTCGATTTTATACTTTTAATTACGAAAAACCCGTTTTAGTCGTATCTTATTCGTTATAGCTCCGTTTTTATCGATTCTTTCGAGCACGTTCTCGTAATTGAAAGTTTTATCATATTATGGATGTTTATAAAGTATAAGTTTCTGTGGTGAATAGTACTTTTTATAAAAAAAAAATTATAAAAGTATTAACTATCTTAAACTTGTAAATGGCGTATCTTCTTCGTTATTAATCGGTTTTTCGAGTTCTTTATGACCCATCGATCCTTGTGACATGTAGTATTTTATAAAATCATAAAACATATATGTAAATTTTAAATTACAAAACAGCCCCTAAGATATTTATTTCCAAAATGTGTTTAAAACTTGTTTTATGTATTAATTAGTTTAGTAGTTTACTTTAAAAAACTAATAACCATATTTTACATATGTGGTACTTATAATAAAGTCCAATATCATCCCTAGTCCTTGTAAATTCATTGTAACAAGTTTAACCCTTTTACTTTCATTATTTTCATATGTGAAGATTAAGAAACATTATAAAACCCTAATTTAACCTAAACATGTTTATACTTAATCCATAGGTTAACATACTTTTATTTTTACTTTTCCATGGTATATAGGAACCAATGACATAGAGAAAAAGTGAATAAAATTGATAAACTCAAATAAAAACCCATTTTACACATTTAAAAGTCATTAGTGGTGATTTAGCCGTAAATAACATATAACACATAAAATCACAACAATTAAAAGTATGAAGGATTTAGAAAGACCTTAGTGATGATGTATAGGATGTAAAATGAATGCTAAACCCGTGTTTAGACTTAAATCCAAGCTTTCAAGCTTATAACCCTAGATTAGGTTTCCAAAACCCTAATCTTTACTTTTTCTTCTTAATACTTGCAAATGGTGATCCAAGGCTTGTAAACACCTTAGAATACCTTAAGTATGTTGTGTATAGGGTTGTATATACTTAGAAAATCAAAGTGTGAATTTTGTTTTAAGGGGTTTTTGTGCCGTGGGATTTGGAGAAGAAAAGAGAGAAAGAAATGAAGTTTTGTTAAGTATGAAAGTATGTAAACTTTGCTCATGCATGCATGGCTATTTATAGTATAAATATCTACTTAACCCAACCCTAGTTACTTTCTAACCCTAGTTAAGTTAGCATGACAAGTTTGAAAAAAATGTGTAAGACTTACTTTATGTAATATCTAGATATTATGTAGATATTATTTACAACTTGAACTCTTGGTCTCATCCATCTAAATTTCGGCAATATGCATGTATATGTGATGTTATATTTAATATTTTGAGTATTGGGTATAATCGTGGGTATTCGTTTAGGCGTAGTTAGGTTTTAGAACTTCCGGGTATGCCTAAACGTATTTTATTATGAAACGTAAGAATTTTACGTAGCCAATAAAAATAAAATGAACAAAGTCATTAATTATCCTCATAATAATCATATAACACTTGCTTGATGTAAACATTTAATCGTTTAATGCCCGTTTACATTGTATGATCATTTTCAGTTTACGCGATTTAACTTAAAGTTTAAAATTAAAAGTGAATGCGTACGAGAGAAAAAAAAAATAAAAAAATAAATAGTGAAATTAAATAGTATTGAAAATGACCTGAGAATACGGAATGTTACAATGACTGCCGATGAAAACTCTGACTCTGAATCTGATACCCAAGAACCACCATTCGAGAAAATCACCATCAACACATATTATAAAATTAAGACATCCCTTGAAGAACCTCATACGGATCTTGAACTTAAACCCCTTCATGATAATCTAGGATATGTATTCCTGGAAGAACCCTCTTTTCTTCCTATAATCATATCATCTCAATTATCTGCTCAAAACAAAGGAAAACTTGTATCCATCCTTAAAAAACACAAGGAAGCTTTTGCCTAGAAAACGACCAACATTCCTGGTATTTGCCCATCATTTTGTAAAAACAAGATATAACTTCTGGATGACAAGAAACCAGTTGTCCAAAAACATAGAAGGTTGAATCTAAATATGCAAGAAGTTGTTAAGAAATAAATCATAAAACTCTTGGATACTGGTATTATTTATCTAATTACCGATAGTCCTTGGGTTAGCCCTATTCACTGTATACCAAAGAAAGGTGGTATTACAGTTGTCACCAACAAAAATGATGAACTTGTTCCAACAAGAACTGTTACGGGTTGGCGAGTATGCATCGATTATCGTAAACTCAATGA
>BQNB010119453.1:0-12708 GCA_026074375.1 Tanacetum coccineum
GCGCTATTGCCTTATGCTGCAACAACGTTCAACATTCCAGATCCAAGCATATAGACATCAGGTTTTATTTCATCAAAGAGCATGTTGAAAATGGGGTGATCTTCACTAAAGCACTTGGCAGAGAAAGAATTGAATTTCTAATCAACAAGCTGGGTATGCGAAGTTTTACGCTGGAGACTCTGAAAATGTTGGCAGATGACGTTGATGAATAGTGGTGGTACCTATTCGAATATCCTTTGTATCATATGTATATAATATAACTCAGAAAAACCAAAAATATTTTCTTTTTATATAAACTTTTCAAAAACAAAGTACAAAATTAAAAAATGAGAAAAATACAAAAAGAAGTTTTAAAATGGCATGTCTTCTGAAATCGATAACATTTACGGTCTTAGAAATGTCATTCAACAATGATACAAGCCTGTAAATGAAGTTCGAGCAGAAGTTTCAAATGTTTTCAAAACATGCCACATGGCTTGCTATTATTTCAGATAGTAACCTGCTTTTCACCTTGAGGAAAACATGTCGTCTAAAACACAGCTGTTCCTAACAACGGGAATTTATTCTCGGGCATGGTCTACTTTATGACCATGCAAAGGCTTATGATTACTTTGCATCACAACCCGTGCTTCCTATATTCCATAAGTGTACGTCTCAGTGCGCTTATGTGTTAAAATAAGAGAAATCTTATTTTTGTTGGTAAAAAGTTGTCTTCATAATGAATTAGTGTTTTTAGTAATCACAAAAAGATTTTTCAAAGACAATTCGACTTCTCAAACAATGACAACAGCTCTTTAAATAGAAAACGGGTCATTATTTGAGGGGGAGAAATCGTCATCAAATAATCTTTTAAAACAGTCTTTCAAAATAAGTCACGGAATTAACGGATAAAGTTGTTAATAATGACGGATCATAATTTAAAGGGGAGTTAATGGATTTTAACTACACAAGCTTTAGATGTCATGTGCTTAAAACTTTATGGACTTATTTGCAAATTAAGACTTAGTTGATTCTCACGGAATAGATTTAAGCTTATCAATTCTTCAAACACAATCTCGAATATGTATGCGTATAAGGTTTTGCTGATTCCGACGTGTCGAAACCAGCAAGGGGGAAGGAGTAGATGTATACTTGATAGTGTCCTTAGCCTTCTTTTGAGGTTAGCTTCTTTTGTCTTTTGAGGTTAGCTTCTTTTGATTTTAGGCTGTGTTGAATCTTTCGGGTGCACTATTTCAATCACATGTAGGAAGAGACATCTCGTCATTAGCCAGTATGCATCATTTAAGCTCCAGGGGGAAGTGTTAGGAGTATAATTATTTAAAATGTGAGAAAAGTTCTTTTTGATTCAATAAATGCTTCCTCAAATGGTCAATCCCTAAGCTTATTCTTAAAAGAAGTAGAAATATTTGATAAAAGAGGTACACATAGGTATGATGATTCCTTTAAATAGTCAGTATCCTGCAGGAAGAAATGTCTACATTTGGGACTTAATTGACTTAGGTGTTTCCATTTCGACTACTTAAGAAGGAATAATTGTGATATCCGGGACTTAGTTGACTTTGGTGTTACAATTTATATCATGACTATCCTGAAAAGAGAAATGCGCTCATCCGGGACTTAATTGTCTTTGGTGTTGCGGTAACAAATTCTTGAAAGGGTTAACTGTGTACTTCGGATATCTGGGATTTATACATTAAGACTGCTTGATGCGGCTTAAAAGAAAGTTCTGAATCTACTCAAGAAAGGATTGCTGGTTTAGGGGGAAGCTAAGACAACATCAACACCGACATCACCAACCTCACAAGCTCAAGTTACATATGTATCTGAATCTGTTCTATCCTCGAAGTTTGATGCAAAGACTTTCATAACTTGGAAAGAAAGTTAAAGCAACGCTGAAGAGTGCTTGGACAGAGAAAGATCAGATTAACAACCTCTTGAAAGAAAGTAGGTTAATGAGGAGTTTGGAAAAGTTCGTTGGTGGAAAATTGTTCGAAGGAGACCTACGGCTGCGTCAAAAGAACCATATGATTCTATCATATGATGTTCTCATCAATCAGGTCAAACCTCGTACATAATAATCATGTGATTGTATGTAGTGTAGACTTTATGGTGATAATAAGGAGTGCTCGAGTACAAAATTTTCAAGAATTTCTTAGTAAATTCAAAATCTTTCAAATTATTGTACTCAGCACTGTCTTATAAACCCTCAAACGTTGAGGGGGAGCAATAATATGTTCCATTCTGCTAGAATATATCATTTTGTCCCCGAACGGTTAATCAATTGATATCCAAAATATCAAGGGATTAACATTTTGGATAAGGGGAGAAAATGTGATTAACCTGGACTTAATGTATATTGACAGAAGTGATCAAATAAAATGGACTCAATGCACTCCACACCTAGCATGTACTACGATTACGATGCACATGTTAAGGGGGAGCTTTTAGTGATGATGAAAAACTCTCAAAGTGTAAATCTTTTGATATTTATATCAAACACTTTGATTGAAATTTTCAATGTTTTTGGAAGGATCGTGATGAAATACCCAAAAGACCGACCATGTTCTTAAATTTATGAAGTTATAAGGCGGTTAGGCTTAGGTATTCAGATCCCATGATCCAGCCAGAACCGGAGGGATCTACCCAGGGATATCCACTAGTTAGTGTAGAAGTCCTTAGGTATGATTAAAAAGGAGAAAAAGTGAGAATAGGGAATAATGCCGACTGAGATGGAGCTAACACTGGAACAAACCCAACAAGGTGTTAGTTATGAAGTCTCGGTAAGCATTGAAGGGGTTGAAGAATGAAAAAGAAATGTAAGGATAAAGGGTGAAAATAAAGAAGCCCTCCATACACTTAGGCAGAAACCGGGTCAATACATATGCTGTCAGAAACACTCAGGTGTTGTCTGACATTGAAGACAGTCATGGACCCAGTGACGCTATGCACAACCCCCTAGCCACTCAAGGTCTCTCAAAGACTCTTTTTTTTTCATTTCTCACGGAGATGACAAACTATTTCTATTGACTTTTCTCACTCCGAGTTAGATTGATATTGAAAAGGTGGATGTCTGCTCCTGCCTCTGATCACTAAAATCAAAAAATGCACTATTGAGTCTAGAAGCCAAAAGAGTATCATCCATAAATTCATTTAGACACTTGTCTAAATTACTTGCTATGTCACAACAATGTGAATTTCAAGATACATTTTAAAAAGTCCTTCGCATTATCTTATGATTTTGCTCATAAACATCAGAGTGAAATTCATTCACAATTGAAGATGAAATCCTGATTGAGTCAACATAAAAACAAGCTCATGGTAGGTAACTTGTGCGATTTCTTTATGAATCAAACTTGTGACATGTGAAGAAAGAAACGATGGTGCGATTCTATAAGAATCAAACTTGTTCCAGGAAATGGATCAACGGTTTTTAGTGAATTTTTGAAATGATTAACACTCTCGGTGTGTCACAAAAACAATTTTGTAAGTGATACACCGATTGATTTTCAAATCAATTTTCTATATCAATCGGTGAGATAGTAACTCACTGGTTCCTCTTAATTCGTGCTGTCTGCCTTTGAGTCGTTCTGATAATGCAGAACTTGCTGAGTTCGATGAAATCTAAGACTTATGTGTTAGAAGATTTCTAATTTAAGCTGGAAATCCTGTCATTGAAGATTTTTCTTAAATTGAATCTATCTGATCACAGGTCGATCCTCACGGATCGAAGGTTCTCCAACCAATCCTGGGCGAATGACAAAGCCATATTCGTCCCCGCTTTATTGCTAACTGTTTTATGCAGGCTATTTAAAATGGTGGTGGAGGTCCCTGTTTCCAGCTATCTCACAAGATCCATAACCACATGCTCAATACCCGACAGACATACATAAAGTCATCATGAAAGCTCATGTACCATTTTTCAGACTTCGCTTACTCTGACTTCCACATATCTTTCTAGAAGTGTCAAGTGTTAATAGTTAAAGAATTTCAGAAGATGAACATTAATAGCTTTTTAAAGAATGGTATGAGCAATGTCGGTCCAGAAGTCGCAAGTCCACAAGATGCAAGTTACTTGATGGCGTAGTGTTGTGCTTGGTTGTGATCTAGAGATGCTCAAGATCACCAATGTCATAAAGTTCAAGGAACAAGCTCAATCCAAGATGTCAATGATCACTTCAAAATATTCACAAGAGAAAGTCAAGAGAACGAGCTAAAGCTAAGGATAAATGCATAGTATGTAGGTTTAAAGTTGTAAATTGGAGTGACCTCCCTTGGGGGTGATTGTTGGATACGCGAAAAAGTGTCGGGTCACTTCAAGTTGTAACAAGTCTTTGCTCGTAGTTAGGATCATGATTAGATTAGTAATCTAGTCCGGCCCAAGGCCCATGGGAGGCCCAACTAAGCCCATGGCCGGCCTCCCTTGTAGTATATATAGGCCTCTCCTAGTCTTGGAGAGGGTTGGTTGTTCCATTTTTCCATTACACTTTCATTTATACATTCATCCATTTTCCATCCAATTTCTCTCTAACATCACAACCCACATCTCACTCTTGTTCTTGGTTGATCTTAAGATTACTAGTATTCTTCAAAGGTGGTCTGCGTGTGAGAAATCCGATTTTCTCAAAGGTTAGTATTTTTCTTATTTATTTATTTATTTCTTTTAAGTTGCTTTTATTATTAGGTTGAGATCCTTTAGGGTTTAGTTCACTTTCTGGCATCTAAGGATTAATGTTATTTCGCTTTATGTTATCTAGTTAGGTATAAAAAACCCATCAGATTATGTTAACAAGTTTTTTAGGGCTCTACATCCTAAATGGAGAGCAAAGGATCACAACGATTGAAGAGTCAAAAGATTTGACATCACTATCACTTGATGAACTCATCAGGAACCTTAAAGTTCACGAGATGATCATCAAGAAAGATTCCGAAATAGTTAAAGCTAAAGGAGGAAGGAGATCTCATGCTTTAAAGTCTAAAAAGGAATCTAGTGATGAAGAATGTTTGACTTTCAAAAGTGAAGATGAAGAGTACGTCATGGCGGTTAGACACTTCAAGAAGTTCTTCAAGAGAAGAGGTAGATTCGTAAGACAACCACGGAACGAAAAAAAGATGTTTCAAAGAAGCCGAGACGACAAGAACAGTAAAAGTGATAGGAAGTGTTTTAAATCATCTTATTGGAGAATGTCCAAAACCACCGAAAGACAAGAACCAAAGAGCATTCGTCGGAGGTTATTGGAGTGATAGCGGTGAAGAAGATGATGAAAAGGATAAAGAAAAAATGTGTCTCGTGGCTCAAGCATCAAATGAGGTATGTTCTGATTCCTCTTACTTTAGTGATGTAAATTCATCAATAGATGATTTTACTTTTTACTTTCGATAGAGTATTATAACTTTCAAGATGATTTGAAAATAATCTCTAAGAAACAAATGGGCTAAAGCTATTAGAAATAGTTTAAAAATAAACTTAGTGAACTAAAATTAAAATTGTCTACATTAGAGAAAAACAAAGGAGTTGATCTCGAATGTACAAATTGTCAATCATTTAAAATTAAGAATGAAAAACTCAATTAAGGAGCTCTTAAACTAACTAAATTTGAAAAGAGCACACATTGCTTAAATGAAATGTTAAGCAATCAAAAACCCTCCAATGATAAATTAGGTCTAGGGTTTAATTCATGTGAAGCATCAACTAGTAAGTATAAGGAAATAAAATTTGTGAAATCTCAGACAGAAACGTCCTCTGGTGGCGGTCCTCCAAATATCTTAGGCGGCCCCTATAAAGTCCAGACGGCCCCCAAAGCAATCAAGAGGTCGCTGTTTGTTTACCAGAATCTGAAAAATCTGTTTCTTTTCAAAAATCCATTTTGGGTCCTAGACCAAAACACATAATGGTAAACAATGTTAAATTCCTGTTGCTAGTGATAATGAAGTTAAACAATTTTATAAACCAACGTTAAAACCTAGAGTTGGATTTTATAAATCAAATTTTAGGTCAAAAACCCCATCACCTATAAGAGTTAATAATAAATATCCTCGCTCTAAGACACCTCAACCAAAAAAGAAATGTTGGTCGTCAAAACCAATCTCATGGATTTCCCGTAACTTGGAACAACTTCCAACGTCAAAGTTACATGCCATGGGACATGTGTCCTTCATTTCCTCATCCCAATCAATTGCATCAAATGCAAGGGATGTTTAGCACTAACAACTTTGGACCCATAAGATATTGGAGACCAAATGTTTGAGTTATTGTCTTATATAAATAGATATGCCGTGGAGTCGACTTGGAACCCGATAAGTGGATAAAGGATAGCGGATGTTCTAAACACATGACGGGTAACCAAAAGTTCTTCTTAAGCTACAAGGCATACAACGGAGGTAATGTTATTTTTGGTAGTAATCTTTGCAGTAACATCATTGGCAAAGGTACGATTTCAAATGACTCTCTAAAAATAGATAATGTAGAACATGTAGATAACTTAAGATTTAACTTGCTAAGTGTAGGACAAATATGTGATAATAAGTGTAGAAAAAACTTTTTTAGAACTTGATAGGTGAATCGACTAGAGGATGGTAAGGTTATAGGTAGAGGTATTAGAAAGAAAGGCTTATATGTGATGAAATTAGGAAATAAGCCAGAAGACAAAATTTGTCTTGCAACGATTGATGAAAAACATCCATGTTGTGGCATAGGAATAGTCACGCTAAATATGCTCCCTCATTTAATCAGTTAAGCATCTAAGATTTTGGGTAAAAACATTACCTAAGCTAATTTATCAACACTTCCGGGATGCTTGCAAAATTAAAAACAAGCTACACGCTAGCACAAAGCTGAGAGAATTAGTCTCAATACTAGATGCTTAGAACTCCTCATATGGATTCATCGGCTCCATCCACCCGATACGAGTTATAAGGAAATCTTTACACCTTAGTCATAGTAGATGACTACTCTAGGTATACTTGGACAAGATTCTTAAGAATAAAACCGAGGCTTTTGAGCAATTTGAAATATTTAGTAAGAAAATACAAATTCAATTAGGATGTTCAATAGTGTCAATTAGGACGGACCACGGTAGAGAATTTAATAATGAAGTGCAATTTGGAGAGTTTTGTAATGCCAACGGTATTACACATAACTTCTCGGCTCCACGCACTCCACAATCAAATGGCGTGGTAGAAAGGAAAAATAGGACACTACAAGAAATGAGTAGAACAATGTTGAATGAATAATCGTTACCACAAAAGTTTTGGTGTAACGCCGTAGATACTTCAACATATATCCTAAACCGAATTCTAATTAGAGCTATCTTAGGTAAAACACCTTATGAACTCTTGAGAGGTAGGAAACCTACTCTTAATTACTTTAGAGTGTTTAGAAGTAAGTGCTTCATCTTAAACACCAAAGACTACCTTACTAAGTTTGACCCAAAGTCATACGAAGGTGTCTTTTTAGGTTACTCCCAAAATAGCAAAGCCTATATCGTCCTTAATAAACATACCATGAAAATCGAAGAATCACTCAACGTGACATTCGATGAAACTCCTCCACCTTCTAAGACATCACCCTTGGTGGATGATGAATTAGATGAAGAAGAAGCAATTAAGGTTACCGAAAAGAAAAACTTAGAAAATGACATTGAGGATGAAACTTTAAAAATTGATGAAATAGTCAATATTAAGGAATCTAGAAACCATCCATTAGAAAATGTCATAGAAACTTTAACCAAAGAACTCTTAGGTCACAAGCCCAAAACCAAAGTAACTTCTTTTGTTTTATATCAACTATAGAACCTAAGAATGTGAATAAAGCCTTAATGGATGAAAGTTGGTTAATCACTATGCAAGAATAATTAAATCAATTCATTACAGTTTCAGAGTTAGTACCACAACCTAAGAATATGACAATCATGGGAACTAAGTGGGTGTTTAGAAATAAGTTAGACGAGAACGGTATCGGTTGTCGAAATAAGGCTAGGCTAGTTGCTCAAGGCTACAATCAACAAGAGGGCATCGATTATAATGAAACTTATGCCCCAGCTACTAGACTTGAGTCTATTAGAATACTAATAGCTTATGCTTGTGCTTTAGACTTTAAGCTATTACAAATGGATGTAAAAAGTTCATTCCTGAACGATTTATCAATGAGGAGGTATACGTGGCACAACCTCCAGGATTCATTGACTTTGAAAAACCAGATCATGTTTATAAACTAAAGAAAGCTTTATATAGTCTTAAAAAGCACCCAAAACTTGGTATGATAGATTAAAAATCTTTCATATTAAAACATGAATACAAAAATAGGAATGGTAATTAACACACTTTTTTACTAAAAGAAAAGTTCAAATCTCACATCCTTCAAACATCATGTCGTCCGACATTATATCGGATTCGACTTGTCAAGACAAACGTGTGCTGAATTGCAAAATCATGCATGACGAGTTCAGAGTGATCATGATGGTGAGACGTACCTTGTTCCTTGGATTACAAATAAACAAATGGAAACGGTATCTTCTTTAACAATCTAAATATATTAAAGACATGCTTAAGAAATTTAGCTTAAAGATTCTAACCCAATAAAACCCTATGTGTCCTCAGATACTACACAAGGAAAGATAAAGAGTGTAAGACGTTAGATATACCAATATCGAGCATGAAGGGTAGTTTACTCTACCATAATGGCAAGTAGGCAACATATCATGTTTAGGAGTGTCTGCCTTGTGCACGCTTTCCCAAAGAGGCTCCCAAAACCTCTACAAAACCCTCTCATCTGAAGCGGTAAGCGTATCTTCTGATACATTAAAGGCACTAGCCGACTAGGATTATTGTACATAAGGGACCTTCAGAAAACCGTAGTATATGCCGACTCTGATCATGCAGGAGATTATGTGGATCGAAAGAGCACTAGCGGTATTTGTACGTTCGTGGGATGTTGTTTGACATCTTGGTTCTCGAAGAAACAAACCGCTCTTGCTATATCCACTACCGAAGCCGAATACGTAAGCGCCGGAAAGGCATGTCAACAAGCACTATGGATGAAACAAGCTCTCATCGACTACGACGTACGACTCGACGACGTTCCCATCATGTGTGATAACAAAGGCGCGATTGACCTTAGCAAAAACCCGGTGCAACATTCTCGTACCAAACACATCGAAATTCGTCACCACTTTCTTCGTGATAATGTCCAGAAAGGACATATCTCAATCGAAAAAGTGCCGTCTGTCGACAACATCGCCGACATTCTTACTAAACCCCTTAAACGTGAATCGTTTAACTATCTACGTCTTGGTTTAGGAATGATGGAACACATTCCATAAATCATATTAGTCTGCTTCTCCTTCTTCTGTCTCAATTCTAGTCCGTGTTCCATTTCGTGTCGTGACAACTTGAATACTTCATCCGAAGTACTTTAAGCATTTTTAATTCGCGAAATGAAAATTAAGATGTCACTCTTCTTTGTAAAATTCTCGTCAAAAACTAAGTCCAAAACTCTTTACTGAGGGCGGCCCCCATACAACAGGCGACCCTCTAATATATTTGGGACCGCCTGGCGTTATGGGACCACCATAAGCAGACTCCCATATTAAACACTTAGTCAAAAAAATTTAAACCACAAAAACAAACACCCCCTTCATGCTGCAAGTGATGAACATGACTCAAACAACCTAAAAACTCAAAATCACCTATCAAAACACAAATTAAAGATAAAATCAACACTTAAAATCATTCACAACTTCTTAAAGATCATCAATTGTAAGTCATTTCATCTATTTTCTTTCAATTTGAGTCTAGGGTTCATGATGAACACCAAAAATTAAAATTGGAGATTTTCGATTTTTCATTCAATTTCATACAATTAGGACTACTAGGATACAATGTATAACTAATATGCTTCCCGTAGACATAGGATTTGCATACACTAATTTTATTTCAAAATCACTTACGTTAGGAACTCCATAAAAATGCTTTTATGCATTGTTAATACATCCTAAAAACGTTTTTGCATACATGCATAATGATCTCATTAACAAAATCCGAGATACATTATTCATATGTATTTTTTGACATGTTTGAATGAGCAAAATTAAATTAAGGAGTGTTTGGGTTAACCCATAGGTTTTTATTTTTAGAGTTAAGTTAGCCGCAACTCCACACTTGTTACATATAGGCACACACTAGACACGAGTTCTGGTTAACATTACAATTTCAGATTAATAAAACATGAAATTACTCTTATTTTAGGTGATAAAGCCTCGCATCATCGGACTTGATCACCAAAATACTCGTAACTACATTCCAATCATATCAAATGAATTTGATCAACCACTTCGAAACACACTTAAACTTCTTGAAAAATGATACTTTCATAAGGGTCGGGTTGTAAGTCAAAACTTTAAAACATGAACTACATAAACCACAAGTTTGAACCTATCGGGTTTGAATGTCTTTTGAAAATAAATGAGAAAATCGTTCCCCGTTTTGTTCTTGAGTTCTATAGTTAACTTGAGTTTAACTATAACTCTGAGGGTCACTTCATTGTTAATTTTGTCATTCAAAATAAACCTTTTTCTTTTACACTTGAAGAGTTCGGTAATATTCTGGGGATTCCTTCTAAGGGTCACTGCTCATCCTCTGACAAGTGGTCTCTTGACTAATTGGAAATTAGCAGTCCCACAAAAGGTCGTTATCAAACCACTCCTCCTTCCCCAAGTGTCATTAAAACCCTTATTCAAACTCCCCGACAAGGTCTTGTAACTCATGTTCGTAAGAAGAAACCCATTGATGTTGATGACAACGAAATTTTAAATCATGAAATTCAACATCATATGAGTTCTTGGGTTGAGATCATACGTGAAAACGTATTCTGTCTAGGAGGTCATCGTGATCATGTTTCAGCATGTCTGTGTCATATGCTTTATTGCATTGAAACCTCCACAAAATACAATCTAGCATTTTTCATTCTTAAACGAATGAAAATCATTCGAAATACACCTAAGGGAATTCTACCTTATGGAATGCTATTGACTAGATTATTTACTCATATCGTGTCTAATCTTCCCGAGTCTTCAAATGATCGTTACATCTTGTGTGATCATGTCATGTATCCCCTCGCTCCTCATTATGAGCGAAAGACACGATCGGATCATGGTACGAAAAGATGTCGA
The DNA here is from genome assembly GCA_026074375.1 of Tanacetum coccineum. Lineage (NCBI taxonomy): Eukaryota > Viridiplantae > Streptophyta > Magnoliopsida > Asterales > Asteraceae > Tanacetum > Tanacetum coccineum. Next base: position 11,166 of record BQNB010119453.1, read on the forward strand.
TCTTCCAATCCTAGCTCATCTTCCAACGTCCTTGATCATCCATCATCATCTCATCATATAATTGAAAATAATGATGGAAATAATGAAGAGTCTTTTCATTCTAACACCCCCTCTCCAACTCAACTCGTCAACTCTTTGTCAAACAATGTTCCTAGAGTCTTTGAAAACCCACCTCATGAAAATCAAACATTCCACTTTTATCAAACTGAAATTCTAAACCACCAAAGCCAACCTCGAGATGAGCACCGAGAGGGGTTAAGGTCAATTGGAAATGCACTCAAGAATGTGATGAGGAGCAAAAAGAAATGAAGGAGTTTTGATGAAGTGTTACATACTTATATTATTATTATCTCTTTAATAAAATTAGTTCTATTATGTGCTAACTTAGTCCTCTTGAATTTATCCTTAGAATATGCAAGCGGGGAATAATAATATTTGCCTTGGATGATCTTTCAATTTTACCATCCAAAATACAATGTGCTTGTTGATTGAATGATTATGCTAGATGAAATTATTATGCATTTTTAGACCTTCCATGCCTAACCAATTGCTCTAACTATCCCTTTGTCTTAGGCTAGCTTTATTACATCTAAATGACAAAGTTAGAACTAGTTGATTCTTGAGCAATAGGACTTGCTAAAACCTTTTGTCACTAACCTCTTACTTTTCTGTACTAGAGTGTTAAACTGAGAATTCTAAAAAAATTCATCATCTCCAGAAAATGGCCCCCAAATCTACTGGGCGACCCCCTAACATATCTGGGACCGCTAGTATTTAAGAGACCGCCTTCAGGAGGGAAACGAGTTTTTGTTTCACTGTTCTCTTTTTCTGCACATTTGACCCTCTATATCCTAGCCTTAGCTGTGTTTTCTCTATTTAGACACATACCTTTTCACCTCATCCTCATCAACTACCATGCTTTTCTATATTCTCTTCCTCATCTAAATATTTAAACCACTTATCACCCTCTTCAATCACCACCTTCCTCTTTCTACTTGAACTAAAATTTTCCAATCAAATGAGCTTCTCAAACCCTCCTCTAAAATTCTCAAGAAAACCTAGAATTTTGGTTAGACAAGTTTGGAGAAAAACCACTCATGCACCTCAATCATCAACATCCTCTCAAAACCTCTCACCTTCATCACCACCGAGAAATAATTCTCAACCTTCTCCACCATCTTTCCTCAATGAGGAACAAACGGTAAATCGACTACAACACATCTCTTAACTTCTTGAAACAAACCTCCAACATGCAACTAATTCCTACTCTCAAATACCACCATCTCCACGTTCTTCTCCATCACCTCTCATTCTTTTCGCTACTCTTGACCAAATCAACTTTCATTCTGGGTTTTGCCATTGTTGCATGTATACCCGTAATCAATTCCAATCCATAAAAAATGAACTTGACTTCATTCAATTTCTTTTCACTCGTCCTTCGTATCGCGCTCCACCACAACCAAACAATGCATCACCAACTCCTCCTTTCTCACATCCCCACTATTAATAAACATTCTAACATGTTTAATCTTTCTAAATAATC
>BQNB010119455.1:0-15277 GCA_026074375.1 Tanacetum coccineum
TTAACTTTAAAAAAACAAATAACCCCTTAAACTTTCATAACTTATAAAACAAAAAAATAAAAATTATATATATATTTAAAAAAAACATAATGTACAAGTGGGACTTTCGTATTTAAAAAAAAAATGTTTCCTTCTTTAGTATGATGCTCTTCAATTATTATTATTATTTTTAAATAAGCTTAATTAAAAGATCAAATATTTCCTAATTTACTCAAAGTTTATAAAAAATCGGTTTTACATTCGCAGGTATTGAAAAATCGAAAATACACATGGGCTTATGGGTCATTCTTTCATAATTTTGGAACAAAGTGTAAGATTTAAAAAAAACTCGTGATCTAAATTTAATCCCAATGAAAACTTCCCCTTCTCAAAACCCTTGCAAAAATCCCAAAATTCTTAAACATGATTTAAGAGTTTACTTCCCGGAGCTCTAAATCAACAACCGAAGAACTAAAAATCATGTTTAAGAATAATAGATTATAAATTCATCTACTTTTTTCCCATGACACCAACCAAACATAAACTTTTAATAGCAGGTTTAGATCCATCGATCTCTGTTTAGTTTCGGTAACATAACCTCAACTTTGATTTATCAATTTTTAAACTTGATTTAGGGGTTATTGCTTTAGGTTCTGCTTGATTCTAAAGTATGGTTAATATGTTGTTTGCTTTTGTTGATTGTTGTTATCTTTTGCGATCATCTGTAAAATTGATAAAGGGCTTTTAGTATATTCTTAAAGGGTTTGTGACTTTGATGTTAATTTTATTCCAACCTGAGATAAAAAGTAGGCTTTGATTGAAGATCTAATTTGATTAATGAAGATGGCAACGAAGAATATTAGAGAGTCAGGCAATTTATTTGACCTCGATTAGGTTTAGTTGGTGTGTGACTGTGTTTGAGACGGAACATGTTTAAAATTAGTACCCTTTTACCTCCAACGGGTCAAGTTATAACACATGAGGTGCTAGTTGTAAAAAAATGTAACGTCAATATTAAAAAAATTTCTAAAAAAAGTGCAATAAGTATAAAAAAATTAGTTTATGAATAAGTGGAAAAAAAGTATAATAAGTGTAAAAAAATAGTGTATGAATAAATGAAAAAAAAAAGTATTTTAAAAATTAACTGAAATAAATTTAAAAAAAAATTAAGTGAAAAAAAAATTAATTAAAAAAAAAGAGTTAAAGGACTAACGGTGAAAGTCCAACGCGAATCACATGGACCATTTCTGTAATTTTTGAAAATGGAACGGGTCAAACAAGTCACATTTTGGTCAATAGCCGGTCATATTACGTATATCGTTCAAAATTTGAAAGTTATTTGGCATTCTAACTACTATAATTTAGTACGGTTTACGTATTTCAATTCTTTTTGGAAAAGTTGTTGCGTGATTTTTAGACTTACCCTCTAAAGTATGGTTAATATGTTTTTATCTTTTGTTGATTGTTGTTATCTTTTCGATATGTAAAATTGATAAAAGGGCCTTTAGTATAATCCTTAAAGGGTTTGTGACTTTGATTTTAATTTTAATCAATCCTGGGACAAAAAAGTAGGCTTTGATTGCCATCTAATTTGAATAATGAAGATGGCAACGAAGGAATATTAGAGAGTCAGGCAATTTAATGAACCTCGATTAGGTTAATTTGTGTGTGACTGTGTTTGAAACGAACAATGTTTAAAATAGTACCCTTTTTTAACCCCAACGGGTCAAGTTAATAATTTTTTTGACTAGAAACAGAATGTGTGTTTTTAATGCACACAATAAAGTATTTATGGTTCAACCTTACCCATTGTGATTTGTTTTTACTTGAATCTTACCAAGTGAAAGTGTTAATTTTCAATGGTATTATTGTAGATTTGCTATGATCATATTGTTACTTTTTGTTACCAATGCCGAACCAGTATTTGCTTTACTTCGAAAATTATATTTGCGAATGTCGTCTAGGCTTTTACTTAGCATGGCATTGGTTAAGAAAGCGCTTTAATTAGTGGCTCCACAATTGCCAATTAGACAAATATGAAGGCAGATATATTATAAGTTGATAGTTAGATTGAAAGAAGTATCGCTGTAATTTGTATAAAAATAATACATGTTTTAAATGATAATATATACATGTTCTCATAATAAAGTCTAGCAGAAACGCCATTTCCCAATTTGTATATATGCACACTAATATTACAAGTGAATTAAAGAACTTGATAGGAGTCTAGGAGCTCATGCTTAGAATTTACTGTCACGAGCTCGATCGGCTTTCGCACGTTTCGATGTAGGTAAGTGTGTACGAAATGGTTAAAATTCTGGTCTTAACGGATAAGTTTTTAGTAACTTTTTAAGATTGTTAGTGACTCATCTTGCACCCAATGACTGATTTTTGTTTATCCAATGAGATTTTAATTCGATTATGATACATTTTGGTCACTTCAGGGTAATATGAATGTGAAAGTTGGACTTTGTGTCCCAATTTTAGGTCATCTTTGTTTAATTAATAAGTATACACATTACATGTATTATTATTTGTTAGGGTATGTTTTTGTATATTACTTTTTAGTCAAAGGCAATAAGATATGTTAAAGTCCAAAACCACGCTAAGGGTGACTTTTGAAGTTTGAAGCCATTGAGTTTGGACAAATTGTTGCTCAAGTTAAGATGTTGTGTTGACTAAACTTCCCCCCCCCCCTCGAATGTTAGAATGATGGGTTTCATGTTTGTTGTCGACTATTGGGTTTACATTTATGTGCACTTGAAGTCAATTTGATTGAATTCGTGATTTTTTTTCATTTGTTTAATATTTTACCTACTTTGATTATGCATAGATTAACTTGTGAACTTTCTCTACATATCAAGGCATATATAATTCAAGAAGTTTAGTCAAATGGATCACAGACCGTGAGCTTCTGCTAAAGCTATCAAAGTAAAAATTTAACAATGAAGATCATGTATGCACCATTTCAAGGCATCCTTGAAATGGGCCATTTCAATTAGGTTTTTCATACGTTTACTTTATTTTTATTAAGTATGGTAATTAATGTAATTTTTTTAAAATAGGTTATGCTTAACATATGTAATAAAGAAAGTCAGATAAAGATCAAAAGATACTTGACAATGAAGGATTCAGTGAGGAAAAAGATCATCTCAAGTTTGTTTTCAACGTGATAGGTAAAGTTGTATTCAATGTGAGGAGTGCATAAAAAGTGGGCCCCTAATTTTGATTAAAAGAAATGACATTTAATCAATATATCTTGACATTCTGGATTGGCCAACAATGACCTATCCTGTCGAAACCTACTTTAAGAGGATTCTAGTCCATGCAGTGACTATATAAGTTTAATTAAATTTGACTTAAACAAAATAACTGGTAATTAAGGTCAAATTGGATTGGCGTCAATCAAGAATTTGGCATGTCTTCAAAATACGAGGTTGGGTTGGTTGAATATGAAACCTTCGGTTTCCAGAAAAAAAAGACAAACAAAATATACTTGACAGTGATAAATCAGCAACAAAGTAGATTAGATGAAACATTGAGTTGGCAAAATCGCGAGTCAATTAACGTTCAAAAATGGTTTGGGCCGACATCAAGCTTTGGCCATGTTGAAACGGTTTTGGTACAAGCAACGATTTCACATGTTTTTTAACGAAAGTCTAGGTTTGGTATAGGTTTATTTATCATGTTTGCCTTATTTTAATGGATGTCTTATTTACCTCCAAGATGCTTTTAAGCGTAAACTCATAATTTAAATCCATTATTAACATTTAAATAAACACAGACTTAGTCCATGCAAGTTGTAACGACATGAATAAGTTTATGTGCATTAACAACTCTGTGATGTATTGCGGTGTGTGGAAAGTGTGAATGTGGATATGGTTGGCAACAAAATAACGGTAATGAGTAAAGTTGGCCTGCTTGAGTTAAGGACCGAATAAAAAAGATGACGAAAAATAAAGTTGAGATAGTATCACCTCAAGTAAAAAAAGATGAGGCAGATGCTAAGAAACTTAAGAAGACAATGCTTAATAAATATTAATTAAATATTTAGTTAATTAAGTAAACATGTTTTAGAAGGGTTAGTTAATAATTTATTTATTGTCATTTGTTTTTTCATCTTCATCTTCGTCGCTATCACTCCAAGATCCTCTAACAAACGCTTTTTGGTTTTGATATCTTAATAGTTTTGGACATTCTCCGACGAGATAATTTGGATCACCACACTTAAAGTATTTTCTTTCGCCTTTGCCATTTTTGTCGTCTTTATTTCTTTGAAATAATTTTCTCTCTTCATATGGTTGTCTTACGAATCGTCCTTGTCTTTTGAAGAATTTTTTGAAGTCTCTTACGGCCATGGCGTATTCTTCATCTTCACTATCGGAGGTTGAGCTATCATCATCACTAGATTCCTTTCTAGCTTTCAAGGCAATAGATCTACTTTGTTCTCTTTTGCTTTTGACGGTTTTGGAATCTTTCTTAATTATTTATTCATAAACCTTCAAATTTACAATAAGTTTATCAAGTGATAGAGTTGTTAGATTCTTTGATTCTTCAATCACCGTGACTTTTGCACGCCATTTAGGATGCAATGCCCTAAGAAATTTCCTAACACAATTCTTGCTTGAAAAACTTTCATCAAGTGCTTTTAGACTAGTAATAATAGTGTTAAATTTAGCAAATGCATTATCTATTGATTCCTCTTCCGGAATCATGAATTGTTCATATTGTTGAACAAGAAGATCTATTTTGTTAGCTTTGACTTGATTATTACCTTGATGAGTGATTAACAAAGTATCCCACATTTCTTTTGCGGTTTGACATATAAAAATTCTTTCATATTCTTTTCGTGGTAGAGCATTATAATTTATTATTTTGGCTTCATTATTTTTAGCAAGTTTCTTTTTAAGATCATCGTTTTGTTTATGAAAAGGTACAATTTCATCCTTTTTAGTTTCGGGGATATTTTGGATAGGAGGAAAATCGCCATCGGTAATAACATGCCAAAGATCTAGATCTTTTGACTTAACATAGGTTTCGAATCTATTTTTTCAATAAATAAATCCATCACTTTCAAATAGTGGTGGTCTTTGCATAGATTACCCTTCTAAATATTTTTCCGATTCCATAGATCGATTCAAGTTTTCAAATACAATTTATTTTAAAAATCTTGTTTATCGTGGCTCTGATACCAATTGTGAAAAACTAGAAGGGGGTTGAATAGTTTACCGCTTTTTAATTTAAGGTTTTAAGGTGTTAATAAAATTTTAGTTTCGACTTTATGTGAATTCAACTCTTGCACAATGTGAACAATATACTTATCTAAACAATCAATAATATAAGAAAGTAATGTAAGACAAGAGATAAGAGTAAGAACAATCAAACCACAACGCAAGGATTTATAGTGGTTCGGTAACGAAGCACCTCTTCGCCCTACTCCACTCCCCGAGCACCAAACTCGAGAGTTTTCTTCACTATGTCAACAAACTCCCTTATGGCGGAGAAAACCGTACACAACGTTGCTTACACCGATTTACGACACAAAGCTAAATGTCGAGTTCTAATCTTAGCTAGAACCAATCTAACACAACACAACTTCACGACTTGATCACGACTTCACAACTTCACGACTTCTTCACAACTTCACGACTTCTTCTCAACTTAACTTCACCACTCTACTTATATCACAACTATCTAACCCTACTTGGTAAGATCACCACTAATTAACTATACTTACAAAGATCCCCAAGATCTAGCTACTACACACAAATATCAAATATACAATTGATTTACAAATATGTGATATGGTTGCAACAAGATTGCAATACACACTTGAGGTGTAATACTTCTTCACTTGATGATGAAAGTATTCTTCTCTTGCACTTGAGGAATTAAGCTTGGATCACTTGGAAACAAAGCTTTATGATTAAATGATCAAAGGATTTTAGAGAGGATATGTGGGCTATTTTGAGCAGAAAGAATGAGTGCAAAAGGTAAGAAAATTGTGGGGAAAAGTCCAGTATTTATAGGACAAACTGGGGGAGCGTCTACCTAGGGGCGGTCCCCTTAATTTTAAGGGGGTCGGCCGTGTATTTAAGGGGGCCGCCCAAGACTAGGGCTTCCCCAGTTTGTCTTTTGTGTAGGGGGGATTTTTTGGAACTTTTCTAGCCGTTTTAGGTCCGAAAATTTGAATTTCAAAATGTTTATTTTGAATAAAACATTTCTTTTAATTGTAGAAAATGTTTTGTAATGTTTTAAAAATGTTTACAATATTTTATAAAAGTGTGAGGTTGAATAAAAATTTCATTTGATCATAAAATGCATTAAGCATTTATTTATTCATACCTTTAAGTGATGTATTTGTTGAAATGAGAATTTACTACTAATTACTTGTTTACGTTTAATTTTACGTTGAACGTTTTTATATTTTGTAATTATCAAAACGTAAAGATGTGAAAAAATATTAGTAATGTTTTTAGGCATTATATTTTATCAACAAAGATGTATTATAATCTTAAACCAGATTATTGGTGGCCAGGAATGAAAAGAGACATAGTAAAGTATGTCGAACAGTGTCTTACTTGTCTCCAAGTTAAGACCGAACATCAGCAACCTTATGGTAAATTGCAGCCTCTTGAGATTCCTGTGTGGAAATAGGAAAAGATCACTATGGATCTTATCATGAAATTGCCTAAGACACCACGTCAATGTGATGCCATTTGGGTAATTGTCGACCGTTTAACTAAGAGTGCAATCTTTCTTCCTATCAAGGAATCAATGTCCTCAGAAGCTCTTGCAGAGTTATATCTTCGCGAAGTAGTGGCTAGACATGGAGTACCGGTCTCTATAGTATCTGATAGAGACAACAGATTTACTTTTAGATTCTGGCAGAGATTTCAAGAGGACTTAGGTACTCGTGTCCATTTTAGCACAGCCTATCACCCACAAACAGATGGTCAGAGTGAAAGGACCATTCAGACATTGGAGGACATGCTCCGGGCTTGTGCAATAGACTTTGCTGGTAGTTGGGATAAATACTTGCCACTAGCAGAATTCTCTTATAATAATAGTTACCACTCCAGCATTAAGATGCCACCATACGAGATGTTGTATGGAAAAAAGTTCCAAACTCCTATATGTTAAGGTGAGATTGGACAAAGAGAATTAGCCCATCTGTTGTTGGTCTAACAAACCAGCAAAAAGATCGATTCAATCAAAGAAAGGCTTAAATGGCCCAGGATCGGACAAAAGTCTATGCGGACATGAGAAGGGGGCCAATAGAATTTCAATCGGGGATTGTGTCATGCTTACGAGTTTCCCATTGGAAAAGGTTTATTCATTTCAGGAAAGCGTGGGAGTTAGGACCACATTATATTGGTCCGTTCAGAATAACTGATAGAGTTGGAAAAGTAGCATACAGACTTCAGCTACCAGAAGAACTAAACAGTATTCATAATACTTTCACGTGGTCACAGTAATAAATGTTTGGCGATAAGAGAGTATGTCCTCTAGCAGGATATCGTGGTTTTGATAAAAGCTCAGTTATGTTGAAGAGCCAGTAGAGATTCTTGACACCATGGTCAAGAAACTCAGAAGGAAAGAGATTCTCCTTTAAGGTCATGGAGCAAGAATTGGGTTAGATTATACGTGGAGCCTAGGAAGACCTCATTAAGATTACTAGTACTTTCGGTTTCCCAAGAATGGTTGTGAGGACACAAACCGAATAAGTGGGGGAGAGTTGTAACACCCCAAAATTTTGAAAGGTATTAATTTATTATTGTTTTGAAAGCTTTCTAGTAAAATTCTACTATTTTTATAAAACTAGTTAGTCAAAAGGACCATTCATGTAATGTTTCTAATATCAGGGACCATTCTTGCCTTAAAATATACCTGTTTTTTATTGATTTTATGATGTTTTTTTTTTTTTTTGTTTGGATTTTCTTTTGTTTGATTTTTTTTTTTTTGAACACTTTAATATATATACATCAGGCATATCACTGGAAGGATCGACACTTCTATCTTTCTCTTCAATTCAGTACACACATAATCACAAAACGTAATTCTAGGGTATGAATTATATTGGGGGTTTCAAGCTAGATTAAGCTAAGGACAGGGTTCATTGAAAGTCCCAAATCACTTTATTACTAGAGTTTCCCATCATCTACTTCGAGGTAAAATCTTATCTTGACCTTAAATTGTGTGTTAGGTGTCTACCTCGGATGGGTATGCATAAACATTGAATTTATGCAATTTGTGGGGGTTTGTTTAATTTATGAAATTAGGTTAAGTGTGATTGGAAAATATACCAAGTGCACTTGTAATTTCATTGCAAGTGCTTAAATAAGTGATGGGTACCTTGCTAAGATGCTATAACACCAATTAATGGTGTTAAATTTCAGAAAACATGTTTATGTAGTTATGTAAGTCATGAACCAAACACCCCTCTTATGGCTTAGCTTTCTTTTAAGCTTGTTCATGACAAGCTAAATTGTTTCCTAATAAGCCCCATGTAAATTATATGTTCTTAGGTTATAAGGGTTAGCCGAGAACGTTTTACGGGAGCTTGTATTAATAGTCAAGCATTTTCAAGGTGAGTAACGTATATAAGAATAGAAGCGGGACATTAGAAGCCCGCTAAAGATACCACTTACCACGTGGTGCTCATGCTTATTTCTTGTATTATGTAGAGTGTTATGTCCGTATTATGGTTTTATTAATTGTTTTATATGTTATGAGAAGTTAAAACTCATTTTTGTAAGCTTACTTATGAAAGGATAAGAATGGGCTAAAAATAGCCATATTGACCGATGTGGTCAAAACAGCCATGTTGACCGATGTGGTCAAAACAGCCATGTTGACCGATGTGGTCAAAACAGCCATGTTGACCGATGTGGTCAAAACAGCCATGTTGACCGATGTGGTCAAAACAGCCATGTTGACCCGATGTGGTCAAAACAGCCATGTTGACCCGATGTGGTTAAAACTGCCATGTTGACCCGATGTGGTCAAAACAGCTATGTTGACCGATGTGGTCAAAACAGCCATGTTGACCCGATGTGGTCAAAACAGCCATGTTATATACGTATTATGATTCCATTGCTAATTGAATTATATGTCATGAGTAGTAATGATTCAATTGTTTTAAGCTTATGTTGACCCGTGTGGTTAAAACAGCCCGTTGACCCGATGTGGTCAAAACAGCCGCATTTGACTCGTATTGGTCAAAAACAGTTCATAATGACCCAAGTGGTTTTAGTAGCATGTTTTTATTAAAATGTTATATGTTATCTCATTAAGCTTTTGCTTACGTTGCTCCATTTATGTTTTCTTATAGGTGAGACTAACGATACGAAGCCCAAAGGAAAAAGAGTCGCGGGTTAGCCTCTAGTGGAGCTCTTGGGTAACCGAGCTTACCCTAAACCCTCTCTAATACCATGAAACGCTATAGGACTATGCTTTTGTGTATATTAATGTGAACTCCGAATGGTGTCGTAAACAACTAGTTATGTTATGTTGTTAGAAGTTAAAGAGGTGTTTGGCATAGTGTCATTCTTGCCCATTATGACCCATTTTTCCCAAGTACGGGTCTAAACGAATAGCGTGCATTGTATATAACTCTTATATGTTAATATATGTTATGTCTTGGGTTAAAATGGATGTTTGGTTATGAACGGGTTGAAATGAGAATTGTCTATGGGATCATTTCCTGTAGAATTACAACAATATTCTGCACCAGTACTGTAGCAGAGTTACTGTAGCAATTTTTTTGAATTAGTCTGTCAGTTTGCGATCGAGTCAAGCGAGCAATTCGATCCGATGATAGATGTGCAAACTGTGAATCAAGTCTTAGGCTCTAGCGGCAAATATAATCCTGGTACAGGTAGAAGGTTAGCAGGCATAGCCTTAAATTCAAGCACCCACTTACTACCCCAATCCCAAGAGCCATCGTACACGCGAAGACAAGTTGATGACATGCTTGAGGCTCAAAAGAGAGCGTGGGCGGAGAAAGTTTGTGCTTTAGAGGAGCAACACCGTGCAACACAATCCCAAGTCGATGATATCTTAACTTTCTTAAGAAGCTCAGGCCTAACTATTTCTCCGACTTTAGGTTCTGGGAACGCAAATGAGGAAGACGATTATAGTGAGTAGGGGTTGTCTTATTTGTATTGTTTTTCAACTATAACGAAATTGGATTACATTTTTATGGTTGGTAAAAATATTAAAATATGAATGTTGAATTATATTCCCTTACAATCACTTTACAACAATTATAGGATATGATCATGTTATAAGAACCTGTAAGCATGGATAGTTGACTGCTCTAAATGGAATGTCTCAGTACTTATGCATTGTACGTATATTGTGTATGTGTTCTATTTAAATGTTGGTTTCGATTAGAGCATCGGATGTGGCAACGAGGAGCCTCGCCGAATCTGAGGTGGCAACCCACTCGGCGTCGTCGTGCCCTCGCCACCACACCGGCATCACTCGTCGAATCCCTGTTCGCTGGCTAGAAGACGAAGATAAAGACAAAACTTAAACAGTTGTATTTTTTTCTTTTCCTTTTCTTGGATTTAATGGGTTATGTGTGCAAGTGTGTGTGTGTGATTTTTTGGTGAGAAAGGAAGACAGAGAGTGCGTATGTAGTGTGCGAGTATATGTATATATTTTTTTTTTCTCATTTTTATTTTGTTTTTATATAGTTTTGTAATTTTTGTTAAATATGAAATGAATTTAGTTTGTTTGAAAAAATAACAAAGAAAATAAAATTGTGGATGGATGGCCCCAAATGGTTAAGTTATGGTGTATTGTGATGAAGAAGGTATTTTGAGGTAGTGCCGGTGGGGCCCAAATGGCTAAAAAGCCCTAATGCTTAGGGTGTGTTTAGTTGGGGAAAAATATCTTATTTTTTCAGGAAATTTTTCATTTGAGAATGTTTAGTTGCATTTTTTTCTAATATTTTTCAAAAAACAAAAAAATTCTCATTTTCTAAATTTATATGAAAAAATAGAAAATCACAATTTACTATTCTTCATTTCTTTTTTTCCCTAACAAAATAAAACATAAATATAACTCAAACCAAATAAAACGTGAGTACCAATATTCTAACCCTATCTAGAGGTGGCAAATGGGTCGGATTGGGTCGGTTTGGGTCATGGGTCAAATGGGTCATGGGTCAAACAGGTCATGTTTTAAAAATGGGTCTAACGGGTCATGGGTCAAACGGTTTGGGTCATGTCGACCAACTAAATTATGGTGTTTTCACACATTTTTAAACGTTTTATACGTTCCGTCGGTTTTTTTACGCTTTCGTCGGTTTTTTTCGTTTTTTTACGTTCTCTTCCTATTTCTTACGTTTTTTACGTTTTCATTCGTTTTTTTACGTTTTTGTCCGATTTCTTACGCTTTCGTCCGATTTCTTACGTTTTCGTCCGTTTTTTTACGTTTTCGTCCGATTTCTTACGTTTTTTTTCCGTTTTCGTCCTATTTCTTAAGTTTTCGTCTGTTTTTTTACGTTTTCGTCTGTTTTCGTCTGTTTTCTTACGTTTTCGTCCGTGTTTTTTCGTTTTCGTCCGTTTTTTACGTTTTCGTCCGTTTTTTTTCGTTTTCGTTCGTTTTTTTACGTTTTTGTCCGATTTCTTACGTTTCGACCGATTTCTTACGTTTTCGTCCGTTTTTTTACGTTTTCGTTCGATTTCTTACGTTTTTTTCCGTTTTCGTCATATTTCTTAAGTTTTCGTTTGTTTTTTTACGTTTTCGTCTGTTTTCGTCCTATTTTTTACGTTTTCGTCCGTTTTTTACGTTTGCGTCCGTTTTTTTACGTTTTCGTCCATTTTCGTCCTATTTCTTACGTTTTCGTCTGTTTTTTTCGTTTCCGTTCGTCTTTTTACATTTTCGTTCGATTTCTTACGATTTCGTCCGTTTTTTTTACGTTTTCGTCTGATATCTTAATTTTTCGTCCGTTTTTTACGTTTTCGACCGATTTATTACGTTTTCATTTTTTCCGTTTTGGACGTTTTCTTTTGTTTTTTTGACCATTTTCTTAGTTTTCTTACGTTTCGTTTTAAAAACATATCAAAACCTAAAAAAACAGACGAAAACGTAAGAAATCAGACGAAAACAAAAGAAAACGGACGTAAATATAAAAAAACAGACAAAAACGTAAGAAATCGAACGAAAACGTAAAAAAAAGGACGAAAACGTAAAACATCGAACAAAAGCGTAAGAAATCTGTCGGAAACCTATAAAACCGAACGGAAACGTATAAAGATGGAGGCAAACGTAAAAAAAGGGACAAAAACGTAAGAAATCGGACGAAAACATAAAAAAACTGACGAAAACGTAAGAAATTCAACGAAAACGTAAAAAAAAGACGAAAACGTAAGTAGATAGACGAAAACGTAAAAAAGGCGAAAACGTTAGAAATATGATGAAAACGTAAAAAAACAAACGAAATCGGACGAAAACGTAAAAAAACAGACGAAAACGTAAGAAATCGGACGAAAACGTAAAAAAACAGACGAAAACGTAAGAAATCGGACGATAACGTAAAAAAACAGACGAAAACATAAGTAATCGGACGAAAACGTAAAAAAAGGGCGAAAAGGTAAGAAATATGACGAAAACATAAAAAAACGGACGAAAACGTAAAAACGAACAAAATCGTAAGAAATCGAACAAAAACGTAAGAAATTTAACGAAAACGTAATGTTAATTGAGATTTATATATGTTCGGTAATGTTAATTTCGAGTATATTACAAATTAAATATATGCTTATGATTGTAGTTAGTTTTTATTAATTTCATTTGTATTTTATTTTTTATTGTTTTTATAATCGTATAAAAAAAACTAATATGAAAAAAAATATTAAATATAAAGAGAAAAATGAGTGAAAATAGATCATCTAAACACCTTTCCTTTTTTAAAAAGAAAAATACAACTCTTATCTAAACAGATTTTCAAAATTTTCAACTATTCTCTAAAGAAGAAAAATCATCTCCTTCTCTAGAAATTCAGAAACAGAAAAACATAAAAAAATTTCCACAACTAAACACCACCTTACCTTCGTGGAAAATAGAAAGAAGACAAGAGTATTTTCATCATCTGACTTTAGGCATGAACGAAAATTAAATCAAGATTTTGTCACCGAAATAACGTTTACAGTTTCATAAGAATAGACACTCCGCTTGAGATTTGAACAAATGGTACGGGTTTTGCAATTTACTTTAGATGTGTGTTAAATCCAAAAAGGCAAAAACCATAAAGACTTCCAACCAAACTCCCTTAAATTGTGAGTGCATAACCCTCTTTCAATATATAGTATCTACCGGATGTTTGTTTGTTCCATAAGAAACATGGTCTAAAAAAAATAAACTGTTTCATCTCGTCCATCCATTTTATTTTCATCTAATGGTTTATATTAATTTTTATTTTTATTTAATTAAAAAACTCACTTTCATCTTATTTTTTAAAAATTAAATATCTCACAAACCGTTAATCGTTACGCAAAACGAAATATACCATCGTGACGAGAATTAAATCATCTTTCTATAGAGGGGCACTTCTATATACTTTCGACGAATTTTTTTTTCGATTTTTTTTTCAGTCACGTCTGAAAAAATCACATGTGATTGTGATACAAATCACATGTGATTTTTTCAGACGTGATTGAAAAAAAAATTCGAAAAAAGAGTTCGTCGAAAGTAGTGCACTCTATAGAAAGATAAAAAAAATACTCGTCACGATGGTGTATTTTTGTTCGTTTAACGATTTATCGTTTGCTAGATATTTGAGTTTTAAGAAAAAAGGTGGGAAAATGTGTTTTTTTATTATGATGAAAAAATGAGTGGTTAGGATTCACCCATTTGTTCTTTAAGATGACCATATTCTTAATGGATCTCACCTCTTGAGCTTATATTTTGACTTATGAGCGTTTGTGGTTTCAGTTTATATTTCATAAGTTTTTTTTATTTTGAAACTTATGAGTTTATATAAGTTTACTTTGTTTTATTTCATCATAGTTATATAAAAGTTAGTTAAATTTTAAAATTGGCTGAAAAAAGTAAAGTTTATATAATATAAGCTAAAATATGTGTGCGCACAGAAAAGTCAAAAAACCGAACCGAAATCGAAAAAAGCCAAAAAAAATCGAAACCGATTAAAAAACCAAAAAAAAAACCGAAACGGATTGATAAACCGAATTTTACAATCCGGTTTGGTTTTACCATAAAAACCAACCTGAAAAGAACCGAACCGACAAAGTACATATAATCTTTTTTTTTTGTAACCATGGTTTTCAACCTTTTGATAGTTTAATCCACGGGGTTTGAAATTACCGTCACACATACTCAAACCAAGAAAAGCCCTTCAGATTCAGAGGGTTGACGTGGTCAAAAATATATATAATCCTAAAACACTTTTATATAGATATTGCTTTGTGAAAGCATCACTTAGAACAAATAGAAAACAAATTTTTATAAGATTTTTAGTAGTAATTAGCTTTTTATTCTTATTATTGTGTCAATTTATAAAAATTGAACAATTATCTTATACTGTGGTATATTTATGGTATATCTGTGGTATATTTTTTTTATTGTCATTAGTTTATTAATGTCATAAAAATGTGTTTCTTTATTATTCTAATTTGAAAGTGTTAATTCATGACGTATTAAAAATTCGACCATCGAAAAACCAAATCTAGATTAAACCAACAAAAACCAAAGAACCGAAAAATCGAAAAACCAAAAAACCAAAACTAAATAAAGCCGAAGCTGAACGATTTCTTAAAGGAAAAAACCAAAAATTTCCGTTTCGGTTTCGATTTTAGCCTAAAACCGAGCAAAAACGAACCATCCTGAGTCCTGACCCTACTAAGGTATGTTTAACAGCTAACGTTTTGAAGCAACTAGGTTAGCGTTTTGCAGAAAATTCTTGTTTGGAAACAAGCAACTAGCATTTTTACTTTTTTTGAACGCTCCAAATCAAAACGCTACTTCTAGCGTTTCCACTTACTAATTATGACTATCTAGCTATGTTACTAAACGTTTTATCAAAACAAACAACTACTTTTAGTGCTTCCTCCCACCGCTATGTTCGCCAAACATACTCTAACACTGTATTCTTGAGTTTTATCATTATAGAAAAGTAAAGAAATGTAAAGTAAACACTTTTCTTCTAAAATTGGGAGAAAACACTTTACTTTAATAATCAACAAAATAACACTAATTTTCATTCCATTTCATTTTCTTTTTCTCTTTAAGTAATATTCGATAACACACCATCTTCTATTTTATTTTT
>BQNB010119456.1:6976-20811 GCA_026074375.1 Tanacetum coccineum
AAAAAAAACTTGTAAAAACAGCTTATTAAGACTTAAAAATCCCTTGACAAAGTTGGCCAAATGACCCAAACTATTTTTAACCAATATGACCCGTTTTGTACCCTTAACCCAAACACCCCCTTAATTCTTGAGATCAATTTTTTAGACTGTATTTGAAAGAATTAAGCAGAAGTTTGTTAAAACAGCAGACAAATAAGCACAACAAAGCATAAATAAGCAGAAAGAACAGCAAAATAAGCAGTAATAAGCAGTTGCTACAGTAAATAAGCGAAAGTGTAAATAAGGACTTACAATACCCTTTGCTCAAAACAAGGGTGATAAAAAGATTCTACAAGCTCTAGCTTGTATAAAACAAGCTAGTGAGAGTCCATAAGCACTTCCCTTGTTTGCTTATCATCCAGTTTAAGCTGAGGTACTTTTGGGGGTGATCTTTTTTGATTTTTTAAATTTTTTTTTTTAAATATTTAACATGTTAAAGAAAAACAGATTATGTGAGCTTATAAGAGAGTTTATGAGAGATTTTAAAACATAGTAAAGACTTGATATCAAAAGAGCTTAAAACAGATTTTTAGAAACAAACTCAAATTTCATTAACTTCAAAACATTACAATATTAAAATTTACACTATTAAAAGCTGATGAAAACTACTAAGTTAAAATGACTACTAAAAGCTAGATGCCCAATGGCTACAAGAGGTCCTATATTTATACTACTCGTAGGAAGATTCTAGGAGGTGTATCCCTTGTGCTTCTTTGCTGAGGAGGCTTTAGCTTGTGCTTGTTGTGTGAGGTGAAATCATAAGTTCATCTTAGCCATTAAATTTCCTTTGAGCCCAAGGTGAATGATCTACACCGTTGATCTTTGTTGGCCAATGGTTGTACTTAGGATTGCCAGCTTGGCCTTGTTGGTTTGTGAGGTGGGGGAGAGTGGTGGTGACATTTTTGGCTGGAGGTGAACAGTGGTCGAGGAGGGGGACAGGGAAGCGTGAACAGTGGGGTTTGGTTTGGGCGGGAAAATTTGTTATAACGGGAGTGTGTGTAACAGGGGTGAAGGTTTGGGTAAATAACATAAATGGCCCCTAAAAGTTATAAGTTAAATTGCAACTTAAGTCCATGTGGTGTGAAAACTTTGGGCAGTTGGCAACTTTGACCCTCAAACGTTATATGGGGTTTTGCAAAGTTAGTCCCTAAAGGGACTAACGAAGTTATGGTTAAAGGGTTGATGGTTAACGGGCAGTTTGGGGGATTGGGCTTTTTGTGGTGTTTGGGCCGTATGTATCATAAAAGGAAATTGGGCCTTTAAGTCTTCTAGTTATATACTAATGGGCTTTCCCGGCCCATTAGATGGGTTCGGGTGGGCCCATTAAGTATTCTTCATTTTCGGCATCGGTTTTGACTGTTGACTTTGTCGGGGTTGACTTTGACTTTGATTTACTTTGGCTTCGATTTGACTTTGGCTTTTCCACTCCGTGCTTGGTTTTGTCTGTTTTTGCTTGATTTCTCGTCCTTTTCTCGGATATCCATTTCCTGCACAAAATAAGTGAAAACATACAAATACAATGTATTTTTGGTACGTTTTTGGTCATTTAAGTCCGATTTTAATGGTGAAATGTATGTGTAATTAAACGCATACCAATTATATTAGTACTAACATTCTATCTTTATTGCTTTCTTAAGATTTTAGTTTATGATTAATAGGGTTGTATATTATTTCCCGTCGATTTTACTTTGGGTATAGCTATTTTTGTCTTTAATTCACAAGTTATATTAGATGAAGAGAGTTCAAAAGTTCATTTAATTTTCACTTAGACGATTCTTGGATAACGATTTAGTCAGTTTTTCTCGTTTCTTCTTCGATATTGAGCAAACCAGGGGAGTATTAGTTTCTCTCGCTTTTTATTTATCTTCCCTTTATTCGTTTTTCGAGTACTCATAGAACATTGGGGACAATGTTCAAAATAAGTGTAGAGGGTAATAAAGCCTTAGAAACTATTCTTTCATTTGCATATGCTTTGTTCTTAAAAAGATGAGTAATATACCGAATCATAGTTTAGGACGGCAATTTTAGCCCAAATTAAAAATAATTATGGCATATATTGGTGAAACTGTAGTATTAGAAGTGTCTCATTGATAGAAGTTGTATGACTAGCACAAAACCCTACCACTCAAAAATTCCACCCCCAAAATGTGAGGTTCGCCCCTAGATCTTTAGGAATAAAAGAATTCATTTTTAATGCTTATGAGAGTGTACCAGTAGTATTATAGATTCTAGAACTTGCTTTAGCGATTCATCCCGAGACCGCTAGTGAAATCGCATTCGTGTGATTAGGATTTTCTAAGTGATAAGAGGCATTAGGATAACCCTTCTTTTTAGCCTTCGTTTGTGATGTGTTTTGAAAGCTTTAAATTTATAATACTAGTTTCACCGATTATTAATTGGAAACACACGGGTAAAGTATCCCCACGTATGTAGTATAATATTTCAGGTAAGACCAGGTCGTCCATAGGTATTTGATTAGTGTTCGAGTAATCAGAAATTTTAAAACAATTATTAATAACTTTCAAGATAGATTCAATAATAAAGAAATATGACTACTCGGATAGTTTCATATAATTAATAAGCAATGGTAGTAATCTCGATCTTCAATTTTAGGACTTTAACTTATAAAAAGGGTTTCTCGTCAGAAAACGTTTTCACAAATTAACTGGTTTCAACTTAAGACTTATCTTGGTTTAACTTAATCAAATGTGTCACTCATATAATCAAGTTACTATTATATCAAATCTATTTTGTTTATCAAATAACATAAGTAAATTTCTTCGATCGAATGATAAAGATCATAGAAAAATCTTTAAAATCATATAGTTTACAACGGGTCTTTCGACCTATACCATTATGAGTATACAATCAAAGTTGATGAACAAGTTTATCAAGATTAAATATGATATGATTGTAAAATAAGCTTAAGATTGATAAGATCGAGATGATACCAAATGCTTAATTATTATATTAACATCACCGAGTAGTCATAAGAGGTTTAGCCTCTCATGGCTATGGTGTTCATAATAACAAAGTTAAATAGAGAAACAAGAATCATACAAAATTTGGATGGAAAATGGATTGAACACCACTTTTACAAGTAGGAATTCGCATAAAACCTTATTTAACTAAATACTACAATGATGATTTTCGTTCTTCGCCGGAATTCGTGCTAAACTCCAGGGATTTATGAAGATTATTGAGAGATGTGTGAGAATTGTTGTGGATGTGTTGTGTGAAATATGAGAGAATTTCTTCTCTATTTATAGGCTGGGCGGGGAAAAAGTGCGGCGCACTTCCTTAAGAAGTGCGGCGTACTTTGGGTATTAATGCGTAAAAATTTAATGCTGAGATGAAGTGCGGCGCACATGATGTAGAAGTGCGTCGTACTTAGTGTATTAACTGTCCTTCATTTACTCAGCCTGAAGTGCGGCATACTTGGGTAAAGTGCAGCGTACTTGGCTTCATTTTTGGATTTAATATTTATTTTCTTCTAACTTTTCTTACGTAAGGTGTAAAATGCTTGTGTCTTTAGTCTTTTGAGCTTGAGATGTCTTCAAGTGAACCTGCACATAATTCATTCTTTTAAGTATCGAAAGTTTAAGAGAAATGATATAAATAGATAAAATAACGCCGCCAAAACATGTATAATTAAGGCGTTATCAGTTTGTTATGGTTATGATCATCTCATCGGTCATATAACTACCCCCACACCCTTGCTATGCACTCATTTTTAGTGCAAGATACCCCTAGTACACCCCTCAGAGCCTATCCTTTTGCGTTTCTCATAATTTTTTGATGGATTCCGGATTATTAAGAAGAGCATTGTTTACACCCCACCAAAATGTTACACCAAAATCGCTTTAGCCTTCCTTGTATATACTCATTTTAGTACATTATTGTTATCACATTGTTTAACCCTAGTTAGTTGTTTACTTGATTACATGGTTGCTAAGTCAAGATGCTGACTTGATTCGCCCTTGCCTCTATTGTTTGTATACAGTTTTGGGATGATTGGGATTTATGGTAGTTTTTATTAAATGGAGAAATGGGAAAGAAAGTCAAACTATTACCCCCATATTTGTCTAATATACTCCATGTTTATTGAACCTTCTAATTCGGGTCATTAGTTAGTTAATTATTGAGTATTAAAAACTCAAGTGTAGGGGTGTTGTTATAAACCCCAAGTCATGTATATTTATTTATTTTCAGCAGATGGAAGGGCAAAAATGTATATAAAAAAGAGAAAAAAATATATGTTAAAAATACGGGCTGCCATCTTGCTTATGTTTATGTCAAGAAAGAGTCGAGAAAAGAAAAATAAATAGTTTGATGTATAGTTGTGTATATTTGTCCTAGTTTTATCGAGTCTTGGCTTAGCGACGCCTTTTACATGTATTCTTGTAGATGATTAGCTTGCCACCAGTCAAAATTCCCCTATATCCCCAACCGCGTTTCCATTACCCTACACGTTATGTTACAACCCTTTAAAAGACCTCTTTAATAGTAATTCCTAGGTGCTTACGCCAAAGTGGTGGAGGCTTTGATCCTTTATCAAGCTTATGGTAATCTATATACTATGACAGGTAGTGAGTGTTTAATTTCCCCGTTTCCTATAAATGTTATAATTCATTATTACACCGAGTGAAAGAGAGAATCCAAACACTAATGTGAGGTGCTAGTATATAATTTTCGTGCTTTTAATTTCAAGGTTAAACCGGTTGTGTCATAAATTATCTTTATTGAGTAGGTTAAATGTCACACCCCGTCAGCGGCGAAAACACGGGAATGTGACATAATGATTTACATTGCACAAGATACAAGATCATACCATCCGAAGTTTATAAAAGATTAATTTACAAGGGTTTCATGTTTCCATCTTGATAAGTAAGACCTCAGCCTTAAATTCCAAACCCCCAAGGGTGCACATCTTTAATATCCAAAACCATCCATTTACCTTTATCAAAACACACCTAAAAATGATACTCGAAAACATCAACAATAATGTTGGTGAGCTCGTAGGTTTGGAGAAAACCCAATCGTTGTGCCAATATTTCAAATAGTTGGACAATAGTGCATTATGACAGTGAATATGTGCAAAACACCCAAACCAATGACTTAGCATCCCTGCTAATCATGTACCATGACCTAGCATCCCCGCTAGTCATCAAACCAGCATATACTAATGCTCTTGGAGTCGTAACCCCGAGGTCATACGCACCTAAAGCCTACCAGCTGGAGCATTTACATAGGGCAGACCCTTCACAAACATAGCATACTCATGCTAATCACAACCTTGCCATGCACCTCGATGCATGCAAGATTAATCATACCACATAATATTCACATAGCAGTCATAAGCACATACATTGTCCCAAAACAAAACCACATTTCGCATAGTCCAAAAAACAGTTCAAAACACATTTGAGTATCATTTTCCTCCAACAGAAAAGATTTAAAAAAGTGGGGCTACGAGAACTCACCTCGACAGATGATGATAACCGCACAGATAATCTCTACACAACGCACAAATAATCTCTACACAAAGCACTAATAATCTCTACAACGCACAATGGTACCCGGCCACGACCTAATCATTAATTTCACCTTATTAATATTTTGTACAAAATTGCCTTATTGTACAAGCGTTCGTCTTTACTCACACCAAATTCTTACTCTTATTACAAAACCCTATTCTTATTTTAAAACCCTTATTCTCATTACGAAATTCTTTATTCTCATCACAAAACCCTTATTCTTATTTCAAAACCCGTATTCTCATTACAAAATTCTTTATTCTCATCACAAAACCCTTATTCTTATTTCAAAACCCTTATTCTCATTACAAAACGTTTTGGTATCATGGTTGTGTGGTAATTAAGTAAAACAACTCGATGCACTTGGGCTAAGTACTCAAAATAGACTCCTCAAACAAACACGAGACAATCGTCCAAACGATTCGAGAAAATCTGACGAGCAACGAATAAAATCCAAAGATCCGAAATGAAAGAATAACATCTCCGCAACGTTAAAGTGTATATATATATTTAAATGTATATATATAATAATAAAATAATACTATTTTATTATTTTCGTCTTTTTATCGGGCTAAACGGGAGTATGTTCACGTTCGATCGTTAAATCTTGACACTTAATGTTCATTAAGAATCACTTTTTCTATACTTTAGCCGATCAATCACAATATAAGCTTTCTATAATATTTTCTAAGTGTGATTTTTTTTATAAAATCCGACATGACCCGTTCGTTTGTAAGAGGTTACCAAGGTTTCCAAACCTTAACTTTCAACACCTTCCATAATTTTCCCAAAGTTCCGACAAAATGCCTAAAGTCCATGTTTACATAGCGTTTACTCAATCATAACTAAAATTAACCATTTTCCACTTTTGTAAATATCAATTTATCATTCTATCCATCTTAAAAGTCTAGGTTACCCATTTTTCCTTTATTCGGCCTAAAAGCCCAATGTTAGTCCGATAGCATTTGTTAAGTCCAACATAGCCATTTTAAATCCAATTTGAGTCCATTAGTCCATTTACTTATCATTGGGCCTTACGGCCCATTATGGTTTTATAATTAGCCCGAAAACTTAAAAAAAAATACTTTGTTGGACCGAAGCCAAAATATAAGCCCAATTATAAGTCTATATCTAATATATGTATATATATATAAAATAATATAGTATATAACATATAATAATATACTAATAATATAATATATAATAAATTATAAAGAACCTAATCCAAAACATAAGCCCAATACCATTTTATTTTTATACATAAGCCCAATAGGCCGAAATCAATAAGCCAAGACCGAATAAACCAAAGCTAATAAGCCGAAGCCCAAAATAAGCCATAAGCCAATATAAACCGAAACTAAAATAAGCCCAAACCAATAAGCCGAAACTAAATAAGCCATAAACCCTATATAAGCCGAAACGAAATAAGCCATATGCCGAATATAAGCCGAAACCAATACAAGCCAAAACCCAATAAGCCAAGATCAATATAAGCCAAAACCAAAATAAGCCGAAGCCTTAATAAGCTCGAAATCAAATAAGCTATAAGCAAATAAGCAGAAAACAACTAAATGGGCCAAGCCCATTAATCTCTTCGTTTCTTTCTTTTTGTCAAGACCAAACAAAGGCCCAAAATCAAAATAACTCCTAACTATCTTATTTTTAAGCTACTTTTTCGAAATAAGCTCTTGACACAAAAGTTATTTTACCAACACAACCATAATATAAAGGCCAAAATGTATTTTACTACCCTAAATTTGGCTTATCGGATCTCCTACTACCCCAAAGTATAAAAGGTACATTATAGTACCCCAAAATTAATAATATGGTCCATGTAGTACCCTAAACCTAATTAAATAAGTCACATGATTTTCACATGGGTTATTATCGTTAGTATTTAACGAAACTTTTTGGGATGTTAACTAGGGTCACGTGACATTTTCTCTTTTCTCTTTTATAGCGTCTTTTGAGTTCATTTGCCCACTTTTGGATCACCATATCACACTTCATAAACATTAGTATCAGCCGTCATGGAGAAAGGTATGTTCCTATTCTAATTTTAAAAATTCATTCTTTGCTTTTGTTTGGTTATATAAAGTGGCTTTATAATCATTGAACCACATGTTTTTGCCTTTAAACTTATGTTGTAGTTTTTGTTTGGATTTTATTTTTTGAGTTATTGAAATACAATCATCTATTGTATAACATTGTTATTCTGATTCATTGTGTTGTTCGGAGATTCTTTGTTTACTTTATTGGTCTACTTATTTACATGCAGAAGTGAACGGTAGGAATGCTACCTTTAGGCTACACTATGGCGGTGTACTTGTTAGGGGTTTGGTGACTTAATATAGGGATTTTGATTATGTCGATATAGAAAGGGAGGAGAATCGTGTATGTAGGTGGTCATTCACCACTGATTTGAGGGGTTTGGGTTTTAAAGACGAAGATGTTAATGGTCTTTACTATAGGGAATTAACGAAGACACTTACGGATGGTTTGAGACGTATCCATGATGAAGGTAGCTTATATGAGATGCTCTCTTGTACGAGTAGGACGGGGTTGGTTGAGCTATATGTGGAGCATAGTGAGAATTGGTTACGGGCCAACAATAAGTTGGTTGATATGAACATCACTACAAGGACAAGCAATGTAAGTGCATCATGTAAGGTTGTTGGAGATTATAATGAAACGCAACCAAATCCAAACATGGACCTGATAAGTAGTGACAAAGATGAAGGTGATGAAGAAGACGGGAAAAGGTGATGTTCAGGGAGATTATTTAGATGAACTTGATACAATAAACGAAACACTTGATCCAAATCAAGACATAGATGTGGTCGAAAGTATGGAAGTAGCAAGAAATCACTATAAGATGTTGAACCAAATAACCAAATTACCTACTACTGAAAACAACTGAAGAGAATTCATTCGCGATGAAGACGAAGATAGTGGTCATGATGGAAAGGAGAATTATCTTGATAATTCTGATGTTGAAAGTTTAAATGAAGAGATATTAGAAGACGGGATTACTAAAATGATGAGGACACGTGTGAAATTTCCTAGGTATGATGAAAATTGTAAGACTGTAAGTTTTCTTCTTGGTCAATCGTTTACTGATCATATGCAATTTAAGAAAGCTTTGTTGAAATATGCGGTGCAAGAAAAAAGAGATTATATATTTGTGAAAAATGCTAGATTCCGTGTTAGAGTAAAATGCAAGGATGTTCGCTGTAATTGGTTAGTGTATGCTGCAAATGTGAAATATAATGGTAAAAAATATTTTCTAGTGAAAACTTTGAATGAGAAACATACATGCTCAAAGGTTTTTGTCATTTCACATCTCAAATCGCCATGGATTGCGGAGCAGTGGGAGACCATGATTTATGCTCACCCGAGCATTAAGTCAACTTATATTCAAGAGACGATTAAAGAACAGTTAGAGTTAGAAGTAACTAAGAATCAATGTAAAAAAGCTAAGGCGATAGTGATGAAGATGTTAGAAATGGACGTGCAACATGAGTATAGAAAGTTGTATGATTATGCAGGAGCATTAGTAAATACAAATCTAGGGACTTCAGTTGACATTCAAGTTGAGCATATGGGTCATGGAATTACTCCCTACTTCAAGAGGATGTACGTTTGCTTGGATGCTGTTCGGAAGGGTTTTTTAAATGGATGTAGAAAGTACTTAGGGCTTGACGGTTGCTTTCTTAAGGGTGTAGTGAAGGGTGTGCTACTTACAACTGTCGGTAAAGATCCAAATAACCAAATGTTTCCATTAGCATGGGCAATCGTCGAGATTGAATCAGAATCATCATAGACATGGTTTTTACAACATCTAAAAGTTGACATCAAAACTCTAGATGGACAAGAATGGACATTCATGTCAGATAAACAAAAAGTGTGTCTCTCTCGTAACATTATCAGGTCACATATATGAAAATTGCTTATTTAGAGTTTACTACTGATTACTTTGTTTCAGGGATTGTTGAATGCAGTTAAAGCTATCTTTCCAAGATTTGAGCATAGATTATGTGCACGCCATATATACGCGAATTGGTATTCTGATTTTCGTGGTGAAAAGCTCAAGATTGCATTTTATACTGTTGCCAAATGTGCAGATGAGGCTCAATTGAAAAAAAGGTTAGATGAGATTGAGAACATTCAAGATGGTGCAAAGCAAACTCTAGAAAACAGAGCCATTCAACAATGGTGTAGGGCTTATTTTAAGACACATTCAAAATGTGACTCGATTGACAACAATAGTACTGAAGCTTGGAATTGTGTGCTTATAGCGGCTAGAAGTAAGCCCATAATATCTATGAATGAGGATCTTAAAGAGTATCTCATGGAAAGAAGGATTAAAAGGCTTAATTTTGCACATAAATGGAGGACTGATTATGGGCCAAACATCAGGGATATAGTGAATGAAAATTCTACAGCGGGTTGTAAATGGAAGATAAAGTGGAATGGGGATCAGGGGTTTCAAGTTTATTATGAAACAACTCAACATTGTGTCTATATTGGTAATAGAACATGTAGTTGTGGTGAATAGGAGTTATCTGGTATCCCATGTTGTCATGCAACTGCAGCAATTAGGAGCAGAGCGAGAGACCCGTTTGACTTTGTAGACAAATATTATTCAAAGGATAAGTTTATTGCTGCGTATAGTTATCCGATTGAAGTTGTTGGAAGTGAGGAGTTCTGGCCAAACAGTGGTCGTGGGGATTTATTGCCACCTCTCCCAAAAGTAATGCCGGGTAGGCCGCGGAAAGCGAGAAGAAAATGGAAGTTTGAACCGAAAAAATCAAAGACTAAGCTATCCCGTCATGGAAGAGACATGCATTGTGGAATCTGCAAATCATCAGAGCATAATAAA
This sequence comes from Tanacetum coccineum, assembly GCA_026074375.1. Classification (NCBI taxonomy): domain Eukaryota; kingdom Viridiplantae; phylum Streptophyta; class Magnoliopsida; order Asterales; family Asteraceae; genus Tanacetum; species Tanacetum coccineum. Next base: position 17,435 of record BQNB010119456.1, read on the forward strand.
AGATCATGCTCGTCTAATGGTGATGCTCCAGTAGTTTAATTCAGTGTTTCTATTTTGTTTTGTCTGTTAGTACTTGAGTTGTGTTCAATTTTATGAATAAGTACTTGATGTGTCATGATTTGAATTGTCTCCTGAAGGCAACATCATTTTTCCTTTAGCATGCAATATAAATTGTCTTCTAGTATTTTATAGCATGATTGCATTACTATATCTATAGTAAACTGTGGGTAATATTTTTGTATATATTTACATGGCAACTTGGCAAGTCAAAACAAGCCTATGGCCTACTGATATTAAAGAACAAAATAGAAATTACAGTACCATGCGTATGTGATTGTAATCATACAATGATAATTGATCTTAACAAACTAGAAATTGTAATACCATCCATGTGTTAGGATACAATTACATATGAATTTTTTTAAAGCTAATGTGTTGACATGGGTTAGAATTTTTGAAGGAAAAAAAGACCAGTACATAAAAGTAGAGTGGAAATGTGAGGTCGCGTGAAAATCATGTGACTTAGTTAATTAGGGTTAGGGTACTACATGGACCAAATTATCAATTTTGGGGTACTATGATGTACCTTTTATACTTTGGGGTAGTAGGAGATCCGGCTGGCCAAATTTAGGGTAGTAAAATACATTTTGGCCTAATATAAAAGTGACCATTTTTTTGTTCTTCCCCTTTTTTGACCACGTCAACCCAACGCACCCTTTTTCCTTTCATTTCAAATTTTCGTGTTCGTTTTTTAACCAACGACTTGTACAACTAACATAAGCTCATCACAACAACCATAAAAGTACAATTATTTTTTGCTTTTCGAAAACTTACCAAAAGGGTTTTTGAAAAGCGAGAAGAATGCGAACCGACTACCCAAACGTTGTTTAATCAATAACCCAAATACTATAAACAACCAAAGACTTCTACAACTTCAAGTTCATGATCAAAGTTTAACAAAAATGTATGGTTTTGTGTGTTTGTGGAACCAGACGAGCAAGAGAGCAAAAAGGAAAGAAAAATGATCTCAAAACTCATGAAAAAATATGTTTAAGGTGGTGACAAAATACTTGTACTCATCCTAGGACCATTAAGCTAAATATTTTCCACCCTTGTTCCCTTCTTTTGTCCCTAACCGCCCAAGTATCCAAAGTGGCTCGGGATTGCTTCTTTTTGTGTCACGTTCACTTAAAACTCAAAATTCATCACTTTAAAATGTTACCCGAAGTTCCTTAGTATTTTTATTAAACTTAAAAACACTTTTCCATGAACCTAGGTTATTTACACGACATATTTCCAAATTAAACTTCCAAAAACTCATTTGAACATTATTGGACGTGTCGGGACCAAAATACGAGTTTAGTTTAAATTTTACCGACACCCATCTCACAAGTTTAGAAGTATCACAACTTTAAAATATGACTTGTCATTTTTAGACTTGTCCAAAACTTCACTTTCACGACTATTGCGGCCTTTACTTAAATTACACGAAAAACGCCCGTTTTCTGATAACTTTTAAATCACCTCCACGATTTACATACTAGACGAACGTTACTTCAAATTACGAAATTAATTATCAAATAAGTTTGTTAAATTCACCCACGATTATTAAACCCGTTTTCTATTTAACTGTCGTGCCGGTACGCGCTGCGTGACAATTTTCGCTAAACACGGGAAAACTTCCCGGAAAGCATTGAAATGACAACCTAATCACTCCGATACGGAAAGATGAATCAAAAGTGATTCACTTACGAAACTCAAAACTCTCTCAACACCAGGTTAATCCGTAACCGTTTTAAGCAAAATAAGTCAACCGAAATTAACTTTTCAGCTTTCCCTAAGAAAACTGACAAAATCAAAAGATACCAACATAATTATAATATTTTATAATACTTAAGACCCAGGATAAGTAAATCCCAAGTGTAGGGGTATCTAATGAGGTGTCATTTTATACACTTTTTCGAGGTCATTTAACCCTCAAAATCATGCAAATATGCCAAAATATTGTACTTAATCGTTTCTTTTTGATGTTTTAGCATTTGGGAAGCATTTAGAGGAAAAGCACGTGACTTGGGCTTGATTTGGGAAGAAACGGGACAAAAACACAACACTTGGTCTCTCAAAGCGTGGAGACGGCGTTAGGATTAACTGCGACGCCGTCAGAAGTGAAGGGTGACGACGTCACCACGACTTGTGACGCCGTCACGATGACTAACTTAAAGAAGCATGTAGAAGATTCGGCGGGCTGACGGCAGCGACGCCGTCAGACCCAGTTTCCTATATATACAAACCCTATATTTCATATTTTGTAGTGGAAAAACGTAGAGTATTCGTGGGAAAACTTTATAGAAGCCATTTTGATTAATTTTTAAGGGTTTTTAACCCTTTGATACTCATTGTAACTCCATGTTTAATTGAAGTGAAGTTCCTAAACCCTTTTAATCATTCAATATGTTTATGTGTTGTTTGATTAATTGTTCTTCGCTTTCATTTAACATGTTTGGCTAAATTTAATTGTGTTTACTTATGATTGCATGAAACTTAGTTGTTAATTCTCTTTTATTATTGCTTCGTGTTAATGGTGTGTACGTTAGGCTTTAGAAAACTATATATTTGATATGCATATCATAGCATAGACGTCTAGAGAAACGCGGTTAGGTTAGAGGATACCTATGATTAGATCTTCATATCTAGATCAACTTTGGGTGGATTCCGAATTAAGTATTTATTGCGCGTGAATTTACTATTAGACGTGAGCGGTGTCTGCAGGTAACCACAGTCTAGGTTGTCACATAGATAGCAACCCACTACTGAATTAGGGAATACTTACACATTACATTAACAAGAGTGACGGGCAATAAAATCAGAGAAAACAACTAGGGAGTAGTGCATGATTAGGTAAACACGTTTGTTTAACCATACGAGTTTTTCCATCAAATTTACTTTTCTACATAATTAGGAGTAGTTTACTTTAGTAGTTCAATCAACCCTCTCTTAAAACCAAGATTTACTTGCTTTCGAAAAAATATAAAAACACAAAAATAATATCCCCTCAACCCTTAGACTTTAGTAAACATACAATTCAAGTCTACCCAAACTATTCCCCTAGAGAACGATAATAACCCCCCAAGTCTTGCCTATACTACACTACAACGGTTAGGTACACTACCTAGGAGGGTTGTAAAACTTCGGTTTGCAATTAACCACACATCAAGTTTTTGGCGTCGTTGTCGGGGAATTGTCTAGGTTTTTGAATTCTAACTAGCTTAGGTCTACTCACTAGATTCCTATCGAGTGAGATTTTATTTTCTTGTCAATTAACTTTCTCGTAGTCTATCTTTTTCTTCGTTTCATTTTGTTTTGTAAAACCTTCTTTT
>BQNB010119457.1:0-20811 GCA_026074375.1 Tanacetum coccineum
GTTGGAAAAATTTAGGAAGGATTCAAATAATTATTGGGGATTTATCATTGTTTGCCAATTTCGAATTAAAGGAAAAAGGGAAGAAATAAAATTAGGGTTAGGGTTTTGATAATTTTTCCAGGTGGATTTAATACCAATTATTAAGAAATAATTATGTTTGTGATTGGGAAAAATTCAATTATGGTTTTGTTGATTAATTAGTTAGCCGAATTATGATTTAAAAGTATAAGGACTTGTTTTGTAAATTCTGAAACTATGGGGTCTATTTTAGGACATGTTATTATATTTAATATATTCCCGTATAAAAATAAGTGGGGTGATAATAAGGTCAATTGTAATTAATTTGGATTGTAAAAGGTTAATTACATATAATAAGTAATTAGAAATTAATTTAATTAAAATAGAGGACTGAAATTGGTAAATTCTGAAAGTATAAGGTTTTTTGGTTATATTTAATGTTAAATTAATGATTTTGGTCATATTTGAATCTAAAGGGCTTGTTTTGTAAATTATGGATAATAAAGATAATGTTTAAATTAATTTAATAAACCAAAAAGGGCTAAATATGTAAATTAGTAAAATTAATGGTTTGACTTGTAAATACAAGAAAAAGGAAGGTATATATCTGAATAAAATGTGAAAACTTATGATATATAAACACTTTAAACCTTGAAAATTGTTGAATTTGCATATTAAACCCTAAAAATGGAAAGTTGTCATATTTAACCCCTAAACTTGTAAGGTTGAAATTTAAGTCCCTCAATTATTCAAAATACATAATAGAACCTCAAAAGATGAATATTACTAATATTGCGGAAACTTACTAAAATGAAAGTTATTAAAAATGGGAAAGTTACTAAAATGGAAAGTTACTAAAAATGGAAAGTTACTAAAAATGGACCGACTCTAAATATGGAAGAGTTTACTACAATTTGAATAGTTCAAAAAATGGAAAGTTTCTAAATATGGAAAGATTATCTAATAAAGGGAAAGTTACTAAAAATGGAAAGATTCGTAAAAAAATGAAAGTGATAACTAAAATGGAATGGTTTGAAATTTCGAATTACAATCATTTCTTTATGTTCGGACAAGAGGGATGATTTGTGATTTCCTGTAGTGATTCTTTGATTAATGCTTTGCTTCGAATAAGGTACAGTTATTATTGCTACCACATCGTTACGTTTACTTCAATGACATATCCACTCTATCTTTGTTACCATATAGTGATTATGCTACATTTGCTCTGAGCCTTTTATCTAGGTTCTTGGTTCCAGTTTCTCTTGTTTCCTTTAGGACTAGGTGTGTTTTGCCTATTTTTATCAACTGATGTTTTCCTAGGAGATTTTACTGGCTCAGTAAACATAACAAAGTTTATCTTAGCAAAACTGGGTTTATTAAACATCTCAACTGTTTTAACCTTAGGCACATTTTCTTCATCACTATCAGATACCCATTCCTCAATAATTGGGGCTCCATTTTCTTTCCTATCAGTCTTAGGTTCATTAGTCTCAACAATAGGCTTTTCAACTATAGGCTCATTGACAGACTCATTCACATCAACAAAATCATCTAGACTAGGATAAACTAAATCAGATTTTGGTGGCATAAAATTCCTAGTATGGGGAGGTGGGACAACATTATACTCTAATCCTGTTTTACACTTATCCATTATCTGACTGTCTAGAAGTTTATTTAGGCTTTTTGATGAATTTTCAAATTTTTATACTGTAAGTTGAACCTCATCTTTTTCTTTTGTAGTCAACTCTAACTTCCTTTTAAGCTCTGTAAGATCAAAATCTTTTAAATAGATTTCACGTTTTAAGAGTTTTATGTCTTCCTCATACACAGACTCATTTTTCTTAAATACTAACAGTCTAGCTTCTACAAATTCTAAACCAGTTTTATAAGAGACAACACTTTTCCTAGCTGTTCTTAAGTCTTTAACTAATTGTTCATTTTGTTCTTTTAGATTTTTTACACATTCTAAGCAAGATAAACAACAATTTGAGTCATTAGATACCTCAAAGTTTGTAGAAGAAATTGAACTTTTTGAAGAATAAGCCATAAGAACAAAATTGGTTCGACCTTCTTCTGCTTGGTCACTCTAATCATAGCCAAAGCCATCACACTAAGACATTAAAGCACTTAAAGTAGTTTCCTCAACTGGCACAGTTCTTCTTGTAGGCTTCTTGTTCATGTTGTCTTGATTCCTGGGTGCCCTGGACTCCCTTGCAAAGTGTCCTCTCTTGTGGCAGTTGAAACACTCCACCTTGGACTTTTCAAACCCAATTCTTTCTTTGTTGGCCATGTACAACTTCCTTCCAGTATTCTTCAGGAATCTTCTTTCCCTCATAGTTAGCATAGCAATGTTCCACCTTAAGTCCATCTCTTCTAGATCATTAGGATGGATTTGTTGTAAATCTTCATTATCAAGCTGTGGAATACTTGGTTGGCTAGCAAAGAAGGAATAAATCACAACATCACTCAAATTTTCAACAGTTGTTGAGCTATCATCGGCATCCTGAGTGTTAGCAGTATTAACACCCTGAGCAGTATTAACTGCTCTAGTTGCACTGTTAGTGCTGCTTGAGGACAGAATGGCTACATTGTGTGAGTTTTTGGTTGAGCTAGATATCCCCTTGACATCTGATTCATAAGCCTTCAGGTTGTTAAAGAGGTCATCCAAACTCAATGTCTCAATCTCTGGTTTGTTCCTCCACATAATTATATGTAGAGTCCATTCTTGTGACAAACTTATTAAGAACTTCTGATTGATGTCTTCTTGAGGGATGACTTTGTTGATATAATAATGCCTAAAAACATTATTAATAATTTTCACATCTTTACTTTTTGATAATCACAAAATATAAAAACGTTCAATGTAAAAATAAACGTAAACAAGTAGTTAGTAGTAAATTTTCAGTTCGAAAATTATATCACTTAAAGGTATGAATAAATAAATGCTTAATGCATTTTATGATCAAAGGAAATTTTTATTCAACCTCACACTTTTATAAAATGTTGTAAACATTTTATAAACATTACAAAACATTTTCTACAATTAAAAGAAATATTTTATTCAAAATAAATATTTTGAAATTCAAATTTTCGAACCTAAAACGGCTAGAAAGTTTCAGAAAATTCCTCCTACACAAAAGAACAAACTAGGGAGCCCATAGTCTAGGGCGGCCCCCTTATCTTTAAGGGGACCGCCCACCTATTTAAGGGGACCGCCCATAGGTAGACGCTCCTCCAGAATGTCCTATAAATACTGGACTAGTCCCCACTATTTTCTCACCTTTTGCACTTATTCTTTCTGATCAAAAACAGCTCACACATCTCATTAAAATCCTTTGATCATTTAATTATAAAGCTTTGTTTCCAAGTGATCCAAGCTCAATTACTCAAGTGCAAGAGAAGAATACTTCCATCATCAAGTGAAGAAGTATTACACCTTTGTGTATTGTTGCAATCTTATTGCATCCATATCATAACTTGTAAATCATTTGTAAATCTTATAAAGTTGTGTAGTTGTTAGATATTGGTAATTGTTGTAAGTATAGTTGGATCTTAGTGATCTTTCCTAGTAGTGTTAGTTAGGTGTGATTATAGTAGTGGCTTGGTGAAGTAGTGTTGTGAAGAAAACTAAGGTGTGAAGAAGTTGTGTAGTCGTGATCAAGTTGTGAAGCAAAGTTGTGTAGTGAAGTTGTGAAGTTGAGATAGATTGGTTCTAGCTAAGATTAGAACTCGACATCTAGCTTAGTGTCAGAAATCAAGATAAGCGAAAGTTGTGTAAGGTTTTCTCCGCCATAAGGGAGCTTGTTGACCTAGTGAAGAAAACTCTCGAGTTAGGTGATCGAGGAGTGGAGTAAGGCGAAGAGTTGCTTTGTTACTGAACCACTATAAATCCTCGCGTTGTGGTTTGATTATTCTTACTCTTATCTCTTGTCTTACATTATTCTCTCATACTATCCTATTAATTGTTTAGATAAGTATATTGTTCATATTGTGCAAGTGTTGAATTCACATAAAGTCGAATCTAGAATTTTTACAAACACTTTAAAACCTTAAATTAAAAAAGAGGTAAACTATTCAACCCCCTTTCTAGTTTTCCACAGACTTCACCATGCATCTCCAGTTGACTAATTAGCTTTTGAAGCCTTTCATAGGTTTGCTCAATCACTTCTGTGCTGGATGCAGCAAATTTTTCATACTGCTGCTTCAGAAGATTTTTTTGAGTTTTCTTTATAGCAGTATTACCTCCAAATCTGTTCTCAATAGCCTGCATTAGTGTCTTAGCATCCTTGTATGAGTTAAACTTTAATTGATCCTCATTAGGTAAAGCCATCAACAAAGTGCTTCTTGCCTTCAACTCTACCCTTCTTTGTGCCTTATCTTCAACACTTGTAGGAGGGATAACAGTATCTTTACCATTGATAATTTATAATGATTTGGCCACGAAAAGAATAACTAAAGAATTTTATGTGTGAAACCGGCAAAAGATATTTGGAATCTTTACTAGTAAATCACCCAATGTAAAAAATCAAGTCAAAGATAATAAAATAGATCTTTTCAACACTAAGAACAATTTTAACGATTCCGAAAGAGGAATCAATAGATAATGCTTTTGCTAAATTTAACACTATTATTACTAGCTTAAAAGCACTTGATGAAAGTTTTTCTAGCAAGAATTGTGTTAGAAAATTTCTTAGGGCTCTTCATCCTAAATGGCGCGCAAAAGTTACGGCTATTGAAGAATCAAAGAATCTAACAACTCTACCACTGAGAACTCATTGAAAATTTGAAAGTTCATGAAGAAATAATAAAGAAAGATTCCGAGACGGTCAAAAGCAAAAGAGAACAAAATAGATCTATTGCGTTGAAGGCTAGAAAGGAATCTAGTGATGAAAATAGCTCAAGTTCCGATAGTGAAGACGAAGAATACGCCATGGCCGTAAGAAACTTCAAGAAATTTTTCAAAAGACGAGGTAGGTTTGTACGACAACCACACGATGAAAGAAAGCCATTCCAAAAATATAAGGATGACAAAAATGGCAAAAGCGAAAGGAAATGTTTTAAATGCGGTGATCCAAATCATCTCATTGGTGAATGTCCAAAAGCGTCGAGAATCTATAATCAAAGAGCTTTTGTTGGAGGATGTTGGAGTGATAGCGACGAAGATGAAGAGAAGAAGACAAATGATGAAAAATGTCTTATGGCTAAAGCATCGAATGAGGTAATTTCCGAAACCGAATACTTTAGTAATGACCAATCATCATTAGACGAAAAAGACTTAGATAGTGAATATAGTCGACTATGCAAAATAGGACTAAAAGTCATGGCTAAAAATAAAAGTCTAAAACAAGCTAGAATTCAATTAGAAAATGAAGTACTAGAACTAAAAGATAAAATATCTAGATTAGAAAAGGATAAGGAAGTTAGTGATGAATGCAAAATATGCCAAGACCTTAGGTTTGAAAATGAAAAACTTAAGGAAGAAATATCTAGGCTAAATCAATTTGATAATAGTAGTCACTCACTTAAGAAAATAATAAGTTCTCAAAAACCCTCCGGAGATAAAACCGGTCTAGGATTTAATTTTACCAAAGGATTTCTAGTGAAACCAAACAAGTAAAATTTGAAAAGCAAATAGATCGAGTCGAAAGAAAAATTGTAGAATCAAACCATTTCAAACAAAAAATTCATACTTATTAACAATACTAAAATTCTGATTGCGAGTGATGACGAGGTAAAACGTTTTTATAAACCTTCTTCAAAACCTAGAGTTAGATTTATTAAACCCAAAATGAGATCTAAAACTCCTCCTCCGAGAAGAACTAATAGTCCTTATCCTCGGTCTAAAACACCTCAACCTAGAAGAGACCAAGGTAGACAAAATTACCCTAACACTAATCACGCAATGTGGAATCATCCACATCAACCAAGCTTCACTTCAATGTGAAGATGTCACCATGCCATGTGTCCGAATCAAATGAAAAATATTTGTGGAAACAATAATTTCGGATACCTGAAACGTTGGGGACCAAATGACTAAGTCGTCTCAACCTTTGAATTTTTGACATCTACAAACATTCCTTGTCGTCCGACAAATGGATTGAAAAGTTCATGATAGGATTCCTATGAATCCTTAAAATAAATAATATTCCTTAAAATCTTTTCTATTCTTGAAGACATTGAAGAAACTCATTTAAAGTCTAAGGTACGTCTTACTTTCCAATTTCATAGAATATAGGTCATAAGAAGATATTTATGTGATGCCATGATATATTAGTATAATTTAGTCTTAAAATATATTATACCACCTATAAATATCATTTGTTTTTAAGGGCTCTAGATTTAAAGAACTATTTCACTATTGAAACTATTCTTTCTCATAATCAATCGACATAACTTTTATGAAATGGGAAATTCTTTATGACCACGTATAGCGAACTCACGTAGATGAAGAAGAGTGAGCTAGTGGTTAACTATTTACATAGAAGTAGGCTTAGTCTCGCGAAGATCATCGAAACACTATGGATGAAACAAACTCCCTTCGACCTCGACGTTCGTCTCAGCTACGTGTCTAACATCCATCTTAACGTCTCATTCGAAATCGTCTGTCGAAATTCTCACATTCGTCCTATCATTTCATTATCTCCGTTATCCACTCTCGTCTCACTTCAAATCAAGTCAATTAATTTTTTCATCCGAAGAAATTAATTATTCCTCTTCGCAAGAAGTGTCTTGTTCTCTAAGTCATCTCTCTAATGATGTCTTGATTTATCTCATCTGAAATATCCCAAGAAATTTTATTAACGAAAAGTTAATTAATAAAGTCAATAATCATAACCTATCATATAAACACAATGATAATATATCATATCTCGACAACTAAATATTATGTACTAAATGTAAGACTTTAAATTAATTCAGCAAATAATCGAAAAACAATTTTTTTTGTTCAGGTGGCGGCCCCCTTAATTTTAAGTGGACCGGCTTTGTAAAAAGGTGGCCCCCTTAAATAATTAAGGGACCGCATCCCATAATCCAAAAATCCAAACAAAACAACCCCATGCTGTCGAATTTATACCAAACACATCACTCACTCTCTCTTTCCTCGCTCACTTTCAAATGATAAATTCTTTTGTCAAGGGAAAATTAGACTGTCAAATATAATACTCCCTCCACAGTAGGTTTGACAACTTAAATATTTCATCCGAAATATTCAAGTATCTTTAACATACAATCGCAAACGTTAAAGGTCATATCCGAAAATTCATATTCAAGCCTTTTAAAAACATATGTTAAAACGCTTTTCCAAAAGCTAAAAGCTAACATCAACCGTCGTGTGACAAAGATCTTACAAGTTTCTACATAAGTGATTCGTAGCTTCTCTTATATACACATCCTAAGACTAAGTACTTTCACTTCCGTTAGTCTTTTCATCCCCTTAGGAATGTCACGATGTTTTATCACCATGAGGATCAAACTTGCCCATCGATCTTAGGATAGAAAACTAATCAAAATCTACCAAAAAGTTCGTAAACGTGTCATTATCTATTTAATAGTCTTGTTACTATTAAATATATTTTGATAAATCTTGACAACTTAATTATTTCATCCGAAATATGTGAGTATCTTTAATTGGAAAAATGCAAATTAAAATGTCACTCTTTATTTATGTCAAACTCGTTTCACAAAAACCTTAATCATGCCTCTATTATTAAATAGATGGTTAATATTTTCCGTCCACCTTTTCCGCTACTACCTTTAAGATAACCTCATACCTCGTCGTGAGGAGATTGTTCAAATGAACATTCCACATAACTCGAGAATGCTACATGAACTTCATTGATGAAGTTTGTTGTAATGCTAACCATCATTCGTCTTGACATTGTCAAGCTCATCGCTTACGTTTTATTCTTCTTCATTTTTCACCTTTTATTTCAAAATTTATGATCTGGAAAAAATGAGCACGAACAAAAAGGGAAAGAGGAAAATTTACTCTCAAGAACTCACATTGGTGATTCTTATGCACCAAAAACCACATCAAAATCCTTCACCATAACCCTCAAAATCAAAACATCAAATCATCCAATTATCCAAAATACGCTAGGGGCAATCACTAACAAGTCAATCGACAACATCTATTGTGATAAAAATGCCGAAAGCAACCGCCATCGATATCTCTCTCACTAAATCATACATCTAAAGTATCTTAAATTCCTGGCTTCTCTCCCACTCTCGCCCAACTATTTTCTCTAACATCCTTCTTCACAACTAGGAGTCCATGAAATCTATATAATACCTTGTTGGGTGGTGGGGAGATATGCTAAAAATATTTTTTTTCATGCATAAAGACCTCTAACTTGTTGTCAAAGTATATAATCTAATATATATTTTCGACACTCTTGATTGAATCAAGGAGTACTTGAACTATTTCTTAGGTTTTACGTCTATTAGAGTCGAAATAATTCTTACTCCACATTTGTCGCATTTAGACACACACTAGTACTTGCACATAAGTTTAGTTCATTCTTAACTTAGCCCTCTTGACAAAAAAAATTCTTTGTGCATCATATCTTGTCACTATTTTATATATGTTCTTTATTTTTTTGGTTCTCAATTCATATATGAGTATATGCTAAAATTATGTGAAATAATTTTGTCCTACATCTTCTCATATATATATAGAATGTTGAATGCTTAAATGCTATGTACTAAAAACCTTAATTGCCATAAAAGGATGGACTTGCTGCAAACTAACCACCAAAACAGAAACCATCACATAAAATTTTAAGAAAAATCAAATTTTGGGAAATCTGAGAAATCTTAGTAGGCGGCCCCTTTTAATTTATAAAGGGCGCCCCCTTACTTTTAAGGGGACCGGCCCTTAATTAAGGGGACCGACCTAGGCAAACATGGGGAAAACAATATTTTTCTTTTCTCTTTAACCAAACACCCTCTAGACTTAGCTATTGTTTCCCTAAATTCATAAACATGTCTTAGATTTAATCCTTTGAATGTCCATGTGTCCTAATTTAAACCTTTCCTCCACTATAAATACATCCTCATTCATCATCATCACAATCATCCCCACCAATGACATCTCCTAACAAACCCATATCCAAACCATCAAGGGTAGCCAAAATGAGTGTGAAACCCATTTGGAGGAAGAAACCAAACCTTTGCAGCACATCAAATGGGCTCAATACAACTTCACCAATACCAAAACCACTCACTCCTCATCATGAACTATCTCAAGAAAACAATCACCCCAATCAAGCATTACCAAATCCTTACATTAAGGACACTCCCACATCACCACAAGTTGTATCACATCCTCCACTTCCCATCTCACCTATCAACTAACATATTGCTTACACTCAAGCTCCACCTCAAAGTAACAACCAAACTCAACACACAACCACATATATCTTCCAAGTAGAGAAAACTAGTAGATGACATTAATCAACTACAAGACCTATCTAACCTCTTAGCCATGCATCTCACTCAACAACAAAACAACATTCCCTTATCACCTTACTCTCCAAACTTACCACACACCCTCAACATCAACCAAGTTGAAACCTATGTTGGGTATTGCCCTTGTTGCATCTTCACTCAAAAACAATTCCTTGCTTTAAGTGAGGATATCAATTGGATTGAATTCCTCCTCACTCAACCTTATCCACCACCTAGAGTTCAAAGAGATTACCCTTCCACAACCACCTCCGCTCCAAACTCTCCAACTAACTAATCTTGTAATATGCCTTCAAAAAATCGTCAAATCCTTTTGTATTGCAAGCAAGTCAAAATCCTTCTATGGCTATTTAGGATTTTTCTTTATGTATTAACATGCTTCTAAAGCATATTTGTTTTTCTATTTATGTATACTTGTGTGTTATTCACACACATTGTCTTAAATGAATAAAGTATTTTGTTTGCTTTGATGTTTGCTTGCACTTGTCATATTTTCCCTTCCTTCTTGTTACATGTTAGAAATATTTGTATTGTTCTAACTCGTTTTTGTAGCCAAGAAACCATAGCTCGAACGAGGGGGAGCACACATCAAGGGGGAGCATTTATTCCGTTGATTTAACTATCAAATTCTCGACGATGTCTTTTTGATTCTACAAAAAGGGGGAGAAATGACATGAAACTCACTAAATACTTGTTTAAAAATAATTTTACATTTAATGAGTTTAAATTTTGTAATCATCAAAAAGGGGAAGATTGTTGATAAAAATATAATGCCTAAAAACATTACTAATATTTTTTCACATCTTTACGTTTTGATAATCACAAAATATAAAAACGTTCAACGTAAAATTAAACGTAAACAAGTAATTAGTAGTAAATTCTCATTTCAACAAATACATTACTTAAAGGTATGAATAAATAAATGCTTAATGGATTTTATGATCACAGGAAATTTTTATACAACCTCACACTTTTATAAAATGCTGTAAACATTTTATAAACATTACAAAACATTTTCTACAATTAAAAGAAATGTTTTATTCAAAATAAACATTTTGAAATTCAAATTTTCGGACCTAAAACGGCTAGAAAAGTTCTAGAAAATTCCCTCTACACAAAAGACAAACCGGAGAAGCCTTAGTCTTGGGCGGCCCCTTTAAATACACGGCCGGCCGCCTTAAAATTAAAGGGACCGCCCACCTATTTAAGGGAACCGCCCCTAGGTAGACGCTCCCCCAGTTTGTCCTATAAATACTGGTCCCCCCCCCCCCTTGTTTTCGCCCACAATTTTTCTCACTTTTTAACACTCATTTTTCTGTTCTAAAAACATCCCACATCAATCTCCATCAAAATCCTTTGATCATTTTAAACATAAAGCTTTGTTACCCAAGTGATCCAATCTTCAATTCCTCAGAGCAAGAGAAGAATTCTTCCATCCTCAGTGAAGAAAGCATACAACCTTTGTATGTTTGTTGCAATCTTATTGCATCCATATCATAACTTGTAAATCTTTTGTATATCTTGTATTTATGTGTAGTAGCTAGATCTTGGCGATCTTTATAAATTATAGATAGACGTGTGATCTTACAAATAGTGTAGTTAGTGTGCTAGCATAAGTATGTGGTGGAAGTGAAGTCGTGAAGTTGTAGAAGTTGTGAAAAGTCTTTGAGTAATTGTGAGAAGAAGTCATGAAGTTGTGAAGAAGTCGTGAAGTTGTGTAGTCGTGAAGTTGTGTTGTGATAGATTGGTTATAGCTAAGATTAGAACTCGACATTTAGCTTTGTGTCGTAAATCGGTGTACGCAACGTTGTGTAACGGTTTTTCCCTCCGCCATAAGGGAGTTCGTGACATAGTGAAGAAAACACACGAGTTAGGTGCTCGAGGATGAGTAGGGCGAAGAGGTGCTTACGTTAACCTCGTTGTTGTGGTTTGATTTGTTCTTAACTCTTATACTCGTTGTCTTACTTTATCATTTTATATAACTTATATTGTTCATAATTGTTGCAAGCATAGAATTCACAAAAAGTCGAATCTAAGTTTTTACAAACAAACCATAAACGCTTAAATTAAAAAAGCGGTAAATTTATTCAACCCCCTTTCTAGTTTTCCACGAAACAAACCATAACACAAAAGAATAAATCAGAGTGATACTCTTTAGTATTCACAGTGACGATGGAAATCCTTCTTGAGCCAACATCAAACAAGCTCTTGGTAGGTGACTTGCGAGATTCTAAATGAATCAAGCTTGTGTCAACTGGATATCGATTTTGGTCCAGTATATGAATTGACGACTCAATCAAAAAGATAGTAACTATCTGATTCACTCTTACCGTACTGTCTGCTTTGAGATGTTCCGGTAATGAGAACAAGCAAGGATGGTGAATCTAATACAACCGCGTTAGAGGATCTAATACTTTGAGCTGGAAACCCTGTCAAGGAGGTTCTTTTAAATTGAACCTACCTAATCACAGGTAAAGTATTTATAATGTAAAACGGTCCTCACGGAACCAGAGGTTAATGTAACCGAACTCAAGACGAATGACAAAGCCATATTCGTCTATATCTTCTGTTTATCACTAACATTAATTTTCAGATATAAGTGACGGTGTTACAACCTCATTCCAGCTGAGTCAAGATTCACCACCTCATGCTCAATCGACAAAGATAAATACATAATGAAAGCTCAAGTACATGTGTTAAAGTCTTCCGCAATCTCTAATGTATAAGCACTTCCTCAAAAGAAATGTTGAAGGAGATTGTTAGCTAGCTTTTAAGACCTTGAGCATGAGGGTGGAGACACAAGATCGCAAGGTGGCATAAAGATTTAAGGATAAAGATTTTGAGATCTTAGTAGTCAAGACAAATCAAGGCGAAAGACCACGATATCAGTATTTTGTCAAAGAATATCAAGTCAAAGATCAAGATCCAAGATCACATGCATGCAAAAGGAACTTCAAAAGAATTCTCAAGAACACAAGGCTCCAAGACTCAAGACGTCACAAGAAGGATCCACAATTGAATGACCACCCCTTATGGGGAGATTGTTAGCCGTGTTTTTAGTAAAGTGATGGTCATTATTATTCCTGAGCCTTGTATAAGTAAATCATAGTTTACGGGAATTTATTTAAGCTAATTGGGCCTAGTTGTCGGGCTTAAGCCCATTCCATTTAGGTCCGGCCCAAAGACAAAGCCCACAAGGCTTGTCCACCCTTGTAACTATATAAAGCCCTCTTCAAGTGTGGAGAGGGTGTTGCTTCTCATTTTTCTTTCAATGTGCTAGTAACTATTTTCTTTGTTTTTATTTTCTCTCTCTAGTTCTTTCTCTCTTTAGAATCTTTTTCTTATTTTTGTGTTCATGGTGATGAAATGATATCTTCTAACAGTTTTTTACTGCCTTCGACTTCAAACGCGGGACACTGCTCGTCTTCTTCGACGTCGGGGTCGGGATCGGCTCCTCTTCGTTCTCGTCTTCGGTTTCATCGACTAAGTAGAAGGATTGTTGGTCGGATCGTGGTTGGGAATCGATGGCTTGGTTTGGTTGTTGTTGTTGTTGAAATTGGCTAAATTGATTTGGCATTTTCTATTGATTAAATAGCGAAAGTTCTTCGGGATTAGCAAATGGGGTTTGAAAATTAGGTTAGTAAGGCATTTGGTTGTATGAAGGTTGAGTGGAGGAGCTTGGATTGTTGTTCGGATTCGAAGATGACCCCGAAATTTGGTTGTTTGGGTCGTTTAGCATACCGGAGATTCAATTTGGGTTGGGATTCATTTTTTGGAGAGAAAAATAAGAGAAGTAGAAAAGTGTCTGTTATAAAATATATTGGAAGTGTGTGTGAAGTAGGAAATAATAAGGGGGTATTTATATGATTTTTAAGGTGTAAAAATGAGATTTTTTGGGGTTTAAATTTCAAAAATGCGCTCCCCTTAACAGCCATAAATGGCTACTTTTAAAAAAAAAAAATAATAAGGATGGCGTGGGCTGTTACGAACGGCGCGAGCACCGGAGTCGTGCGCCGTTCGTTTGGCTCGCGCCGTTCTTTGGCACGACCGAATGGCACCACCGTTCCCCAGCTCTTAAAAAGGAATTGTCTTAATTAGTACATTAATTAGTACTACTTGGTAGCATGATTTTACACACTTCGAGTCATGGCCTTTTGATGTTTGGTTTGAGCTAACCTTCTCCTTCTAGGCTCTTATAAAAAGAATAAAAAATAAACAAAAATTTACAACAACTAGTATTCTATTCTTAAAACGAATATAATCTCTTCCTTATAAATATTAAGCCGATAAAATTAAGCTTATACTAATACATAACTCGAGTCAAATAAGCTAATAAACACAAGCTTAAACAGACACCTACCGAATGTCTAACGACTAATATGGTATAGGTAAATTGAGACTCTTATTACATTCCATATCTTACGCCTTTTTTTATGGGCGTCGTTATGAATAATTACGAGGGGACAATATGGCCAAGTTTGTGTCAATAGATTATGTGCCAAAGGACGATGACTATTTTTATGTAGATGACATATGTTTTACAGAAAAGGTGTGTTTGACTACACTAGTCACCCATGCCATTCCTTTTAAGCCTTTATTTCAAGTCAATTACGAGTAGTTTTAACAATATTTCTACAACACGGTTACATGTCCAATCTTATACGCCACTCACCAAGTTGGTTTGGACCGGACTGCTACTAAACACAAACTAGAGAAACATAAATGACGACAATCAAGACTTAAGCGCCTTTGTTCTGTATGCGGCCTTCCCACGCTGGATACGCCTAACAGTCTAGCACTTGAGCATTGTTCTTGGAAACCAAACACAACAGAAACATATTGGAGACGGTTAATTGACATACAGAATATTACGGATGACTTGTTAGTTGTTATTGGCCTAGTCTTGTAATTTTGTGCAAAAGGCGTACTGTCGTAATTTTGAAACCTTGTTTTGTGGATAATATGAATGATACAATTTGTAACTTTGTAATATGGATCAATGGATGACTTGTTAGTTGTTTTATTTTCCAAGTATTATATACTCTTAGTAATTGCCTATTGATGCATGGTCTTAGTATATGGTTTGTTACTGATGCATGCTCTTAGTATTTGCCTACTGATAGTATCTTTGGTTCTGTATACTCTTAGTATTTGCCTATTGAACACATTTAAATATCGCTAACACTTGCAACTTTAGTTTGGGGAGCCGTTTTTGCTTGAAAACTTCTTTGTTGGAAGATTTTTATGGCACGTCACGGTGGCTGAATCAGACATAAGGGATCCATTTGCATTGTTGATCAGCACGATAACTATTTGTAATGTGGTTTGACATGTAGTATTTTGGATCAACCAAACCCCCACTTCTTCTTACAGTTAAATTACTTAACCATCTCATGTCAACCTGCGTTATATTTATTTTTTTTGAACCGTAATCAAGCCTTTATTAGCTGGTATAACCCAATGATTATGTGAAGCCTTGATATAGATTTTATCAAATTGGTACTCAGTACCCAATGCTTTTGTCAGAAAACGGTTCCTTCTTTTTCATGGAGATTAAACAACCGATGTCTAGAAATTGTAACGGAAATTTGGATTTTGGATTATGGAGAGACTGTATTTCTTGGCATAAGTGATTTGGGCAAATCGCATAAAAAGGTACCCATCTTAAGCTCAATGTTAATTATAGGTACTCATCTTTTTTTTTCTCAATTTAAGGTATCGATCTTTGTTTTTGTTGCAACGTTAGGCAATTAACAAGTTTTTCGGTTACATTTCTAACGATCGTTATTTTATTATTGCATCGTTAGTCCTTTATATGATTTTGTTAAAAAATATATATTTTCTACTTATTTTTAAAACTTATACACGTTTTATACACACATTTTTTACACGTTTTTATACGCACATTTTTTACACGTTTTTATACATAGTTTATAAATATGTTTTTTATACGACATTTTTTATGCACACGGTTTTATACACACTTTTTCTTGCTTTTATCCACGATTTTATACACACATTTTTATACACGTTTTTACAAACAAATTTTTATGCACTTTTTTTTAAAACTTGGATAAAATTGTGTGTAAAAACGTGTATAAAAATGTATGTATAAAAATGTAATAAGTATTTGAAAACGTCCGATTTGAGCACTGTCGAGTCCGTTATAACCTTCCGGCGAAACATGAAAGTTGTGCGGAATGACATTTTACTTTGCCGCGAGGTTTGTTAGTTTTAAAATCGCATGATAGCGGGTCAAAACCGAAAGTCAAATTTCTGCGTTATATTACAAATATAACAAGTTCCAACAGAATCCCGTAAGGGCATTTTGGTCATTTTCTGTTGAGATTCAGGTCTCGGTTAAAACTTAAAAGTTGTCCGAAACGTCGTTTCGCATAAAATTTCTTTAGAACCCGATTCGTGAAAATGTGATATAGAGGGTCGTTTTGGACGGGTCAGATCTAGAAAATAAATATAGTAGTCAACATAAAACGTGCATAAAAATGTGTGTATAAAAGCATGTAGAAAAACGTGTATAAAAACGTGTGTATAAAAACGTGTGTAGAAAAATGTGCATAAAAATGTATGTATAAAAACATGTATAAAACTATGTATCAAAACGTGTAAAAAATGTGTGTATAAAAACGTGTAAAAAATGTGTGTATAAAACATGTATAAGTTTTAAAAATAAGTAGAAAATATTTTTTTTAACAAAATAATATAAAGGGGACTAACTATACAATAATAAAATTAAACGATCGTTAAAAACATGTAACCGGAAAACCTTGTTAATTGATCCTAAACGTTGCACATAAAACAAAGATCGATACCTTAATTGAGAAGAAAAGAAAAAAATAAGTACCTTTATTAATTGGCATGAGTCCTAAGATGTGTACCTTTTTATGCGATTTGCCCATGTGATTTAGGAGAACATTTTCATATTCTAAGACTCGTTGAACTTTCCCTTCAACTTTGCATATTGTGTTGCATGATTTGAATTGCCTGAAACCTGATTGCCATTAAGCAGATACTAGCTGGATGATCCAGATGTGAAATCTTGATTTTGATCTATGTTATTTGAATAAGCTAATTGAAAATATAACAGTTTATAAGTTGAGCTCTTAAGATTAATATGCTTATTCGAGTTTTGGACTGTCCTCAACATTTAACCTGGTTCCTCATTTTCAAAATGGACCACCAGATATATGCTCAAATGCTTCATGATACGGACATTGAAAGAGTTTGAAATGATTATCATTCTTGGATGATTGCGTAAGAGAAAGTTGGACAAAGTAACAAACTGTAGAGTGTTTTTGACATATACCATCTCGGATCAACCAAGCCTGTCTTGACCCATTTCTTCTTATATATAAATTACCAATCATCAGATGTTCACTTTGTGAAAATTATAGAAAGAAACCCGAACGGGAAATTAATCATTCATAGTAACTGATGATGGATTTTAACATACATGACATTCATAATAAATAATAACATCAAAGTAAACGTGCGAAAGCGAATAGAGGATCATATAACATGTAATTAATTAACCAAACATAAACGTATGTGTACCTTGTGATTCTAGCTAAACAAGAATCAAATTCCAAGCAATCAATCTTGATGAACCCTAGTTAGGGTTTATGTGGACTAGTTAGGGTTTATTGGTATCATATGAATAACCCTTACCTTTTGTTATTCGATCAAGATACATCATAGTGTATTGATTCACGTTTCTGTAACCTAGCACTAATACAAGTAAAGATATGCATAGTAAAAACACAACAATTTTTCTTGACATCTCAAAAAATTCAATCGACATTACAAGGGGTTGTTTGCGATTGGGTTTAGAAACAAAGAGAGAGAGAAAGACTTTGGTATGTATGTGTTACAAGAGTTGATAGAATTACAATGACCCTAGGCCCTTGATTTATTGTGTGAAAAAACTTTAGAGAGCAGTTTAGTCAAGGATTAGGGTTATCCCTAACTCCCTTTGCCGATCGGTCCAAGCCAAAAAGGGATTTCTAGATCCCATCTTTGATCTCTTTAATTCCATTTTTAGTCCTTTCTTTAATTTTTTAACGGATTATTTAACGGTCGTTAGTCATTCTCCGTTAAATACTAACGGTTGTTATATGTTTTGTGTATTTAATAATTAAATATAGAAAACAAAAAGTCAGAACTTTCTTACCCCTAAGATTATAGCTAATTTAAGCTCATAAGCTCAAGCTAATAAGCTCATTGGCCTAAAAATCAGAACTCGTTAGATTTTCAAAAGTTGAAAAACGCCATAAGATGACCAAATGAGCATGAACAAACACCAACTAAACTACCTCAACATCCTATATTCTTCATAACCACCAATTTTATTCCACTTTATGATATCACAACACATTTTATCATAAATACGACAACACATAACGTAAAGCTGTAAACTACTAATTTATCCTAGTGATAATACTCAACAAACCAACACTTTATTGGTTAACTCAGCTTACCTGACCCGACAACGAATACATTACCTATTTTAGCACAAACCGATTTCACCCCTTACACACCGTTATCACTTTGTACCAAACACGATGAGTGGCACTTCAACTGTTCAACTCACAATACTCGGTTAAAAAGCATATCCAAACAGTCTTATAATTAGTAAGAAATGACTTACAGTTAGTTTAGATCAGCTTGAAGTTATGTTCGATGTGTGAAGAGTTTTTTTTTAAACGCTCAAGTGTCTCGCGTGCTTTGTGAAACTCTATATTGTGCGCGTTTGTTTCAGCTGGAGCAAAATTCTGGCGTTTTCAACCAAGCTATCCTGAGACCAAAAAAGTAACACTCTTACTGAAACAATCACATCATTAATAACCGCAATTACAAAAACATATACAATTACTACCTCGCTTAGTCCATTCGGATGAAGCAAAATATCGCTTTTTTCATCCAAGCTATCCCGAGCCCAAAAAAGGATTGCTCATATTGAAAAAAATCTGAAACACTTAAATGAGATGCTTGTCTTAAGTTTATCTAAATATTTTGACTAAGCCATTAGCTTATTTTCTGGCTTATGATGCTATCAACTTGAGCGAATAAAGTGCATAAACCCATATTGATAAGTTCATAAGCAATAAAAACGAACTTATTAAGTAACAAAATCTTTAATAAGCTCTAAAATCATAAGATGGATTATAGTGTCTAGTATTTTTAAGCAAAGCAACTAATGCTAAAAAATGTTGTAAGTATATCAAACTAAATATATCGAAAAAAAAGTGAACCAAATAACTTACAGTTGGTGAGATTATGAGGCTCCTTTAAGTACTTCACCTACAAAAACCAAACATTATAAATTTATTAGACCTCAAACAAAATTTCGAATTGGTTTAGAGATTGAAGAAAAACAATATAACAGGAAAACTTACAACACTTGCACTTCTCTTGAAACTTTCATCAAACACATGGTACATACGATTCCACCTACACTTTTCACACAATCAATGATAACATGAATTAGTAATTTACCTTCATCTTCATAAACCATATCTTACAATCAACTATCTTTTGTATTCTATTTCCAGAATCATAAACAAACCCTTTTTTGCAAAATTGATTTACCTCTTTTTAAATGCATCTTGGAGTCGACTTACGCCCAACTCCTCATCATACAATTCCTGTAAAAACATAAAATTAACACATAATGAAACAAAAAAAGATTCAACCCTTAAAAAAAAGAACTAAAGCTTCAAATAACACTGTTCTTCTCACCTGTAAAAATATAAAATTAAAGGTTATTTTATTAGTTTCTTTAGTAATTAAAAATTCACCCAGAGTAGGGAGACAACACAGCAATTGTATAAAAGTATTAATATACGCCTTCCTCTTTCCCTTTATTCTTTTTGGGTTTGTTCAGGGGGGTTTGTTTATGGGCTTATATGTTATGAAAACTTTTAAAAGTCATAAGTAACAAAAGCATGCAAAATCTTTAACCAAATCCAAAGCCCAGGTATAGTATCATGGAGTAGTGGTGCAAAAAAATCGGTTAAAACCGGTTTCCGGTTATTAGAAAACCGGTTTTTCTAATAACCGGTTTCGGTTTTTTCGGTTTTTTCGAAATGGGGTTTTTTGCGGTTATAAATGTTCGGAATCGGTTTTTTTCGGAGTTATAAATTTTCGGAATCTGTTTTTTACCGTGTTTGTTTTTTTTTCGGTTAATAAAATGTTCGGAAATTGGTGTTTTATCGGTTCGGTTTTTTTGCGGAATTTTTAAATCTTTCGAACATTTATTTAATATACTTGTTAATTATCAAACATTAATTAAACAATACACCGGAAAGCTATAAAAACAAATTACAATCATAACTTTTTATTATGCACCGAAAATACTAAAAAATAAACCATAAACTTTTATTTAAACAATACAATTATACCAACTAAAAATATATAATAACTTAATACATTTCGAGCTTCGGTGGTTAAAAACTGGTTTTTTTTTTTTTAAAATATAACGGCTAGTTTGACTTCCATGTTGACCTCGGTTTTTGTACAACGGTTAAAACGGGTTCTTTTAAAAAACTATTAATGGTTATAGAAAAAAAAATTTAAAAATTTAAAAAAAAAAAATAAAAAACCGGTTTTAACCGGTTTTTTTAAAAAACCGGTTAAACCAGGTTTTAAAACCGGTAAAAAACCGGTATTGTTAAAAAACCGAAAACCGGTCTAACCGGTTCGGTTTTAAAAAAACCGGTTTTTTTAAAAACCGGTTTCGGTTTTTTATACCGGTTTTTAAAAAAAGCGGTTTGTATTTGCATCACTATCATGGAGTTCCATAATATCGGTTTTAAAACTAGCTGTCATATGCGCATGACCTCCTGGTGGGCTCAGGTTTTCTCCATTGTTGGCCATGATTGGCTAGAGACAAAATATTAGGTAATAAGTGTTTTTCATATTTCGATTTCAATCAATTCGGTTAATGTTTAATTGAAAGAAACATTATGAAACTTTCAAACGTGGCAGGTTATAACCTCTCTTTTTTTCCAGTTTTTTTATTTTTTCTAATTTTTATTTTATTTTTATAATTTTTTTTATATTATAAAGCTGTGAAACGAAAAGTGCGAAATAAAAATTATAAAGTTTCACAAGTCAAATGTATTAAACTGACAAAAAATACGAAACAAAAAAAACTGTATTGCACTGTAAACTATAGGACAAAAAAACATGTTTTGTACGTTTTTTTTAACTATTTAACGAGCCAGTAAATACCAATAGTAGCACCCGTTTCAAATTAGATGATTTACAAAACATCATGTCAAGTCTTTTTAGAATAGAGATCCACTT